>CM066031.1:1132585716-1132872034 GCA_033557465.1 Ichthyophis bannanicus
GAAGGGAGAGCTTCTCTGACCTCTCGTAGCTCTGTTAAGCCCGCCGGGGCTGATGGGAAATCCCATCAGCCCCGGCGGGATTAACAGAGCCGCGAGAGAGGGAAACTCTCATGGCTCTGAAAGCCCGCGCTTTGGGACTCGGGAGCTGATGCTGCAGGGAGGCTCTGCCAGGCAGGTGGGGGGGGGGACCCGCGGCAGGACGCTTGATTCTGCCGCTGCCACGGGTTTTTAAGTCTACCTGGGCTGATGGGGGGAGGGGTGTTAGGACTGGTAATGGGCTATGGGGGGTTAGGACTGGTATGGGCTACAGGGGGGGCTAAGACTGGACGTGGTCTGATGGGGTGGTTAGGACTAGTAATGGGCTATGGGGGGGCTAAGACTGGAAGTGGGTTGATGGGGGGGTTAGGACTAGTAATGGGCTATGGGGTGGCTAAGACTGGAGGTGGGCTGATGGGGGGTTAGGACTAGTAATGGGTTATGGGGGGCTAGGACTAGAAATGGGTTGATGGGGGTTAGGACTTGTAATGGGCAGATGGGGGGGTTAGGATGTAATGGGCTATGGGGGGGGGGCTAGTACTGGAAATGGGCTTATGGGGGGCTAGGACTGGAATTGGGCTGATGGGGGATTAGGACGTAATGGGCTATGGGGGGCTAAGACTGGAAATGGGCTGATGGGTTAGGACTAGTAATGGGCTATGGGGGGGCTAGGACTGGAAATGTGCTGATGGGAGGGCTAAGACTGGAAATGGGCTGATGGGGGGTTAGGGCTGGAAGTGGGCTGATGGGGGTTAGGACTGGTAATGGGCTATGGGGGGGCTAAGACTGAAAATGGGGTGATGGGGGGTTAGGACTGGAAGTGGGCTGATGGGGGGCTTAGGACTGGTAATGGGTTATGGGGGGCTTAGGACTGGCAGGGTCTCCCAAGATGGACAGGTCTCAGCTGAGGTGCCAGACCAAGACAAACCACCCATCTGGGCAGCAGCAGAATGGGATAGTGTTGACGGCGGAGGATCACATTTTTGTGACAATGGCAACAACACCAAACTTAAACTGCGTGGAAGAAAGGCCCGGCAATCTACTTCTGTATCTTGCCATGAAAACCCAATGGATAATTACAACAAAACAAATTGTGCTATGGTGCTGGAAGATGAGACCCCGAGGTCGGAAGGCACTCAACTAGCTACTGGGGAAGAGCTGAAGACTTTTCAGAGTAAAGCCAGCATTTATGATGTGGTTGGATCAAAGCCCTCGGGAAGTCTGACTGCTGATGTAGCTGTACATGAAATGAAAGTCAGAAGCTGTAAAGATGTCTTACGCATTGGAACATGGAACGTACGAAGCATGAACCAAGGGAAGTTGGAGGTGGTCAAGAATGAAATGGAACGTGTACAACTTGATCTGTTGGGTGTCAGCGAACTGAAATGGACTGGCATGGGGAACTTTGCATCAGATGATCACATGGTCTACTATGCTGGAAATGAAAGACAAAGAAGAAGTGGTGTTGCATTTATAATAAAGAAGAAACTTGCAAGAACTGTAATGAAATACAATGCAGTCAGCGAACGCTTAATCTCTATTCGTCTACGAGGATTCCCTATCAACACAACTAAAATTCAAGTATATGCCCTAACAACAGCTGCAGAAGAGAATGAAATTGAAGAGTTCTATGAACAAGTACAAGCTGAAATTGACAGAACATGCAAACAGGATATCCTGATAGCCATGGGTGAATGGAACGCAAAAGTTGGCAACAAAGAAGAAGGCAAAGTAGTTGGAAAATATGGACTTGGCAACAGAAATGAAGCTGGAGAAAGACTGATAGAATTCTGCAAGACCAATGATCTATTCATCTCAAACACCTTCTTCCAGCAACACAAGCGGCGACTGTACACATGGACTTCACCCAATGGATTGTATAAAAATCAAATTGACTACATCTGTGGAAGTCAACGATGGACAAGTTCTATAACATCAACAAAGACAAAACCTGGAGCTGACTGTGGTACAGATCATCAACTACTAGTATGCAAACTCAAGCTAAAGTTGAAAAAGAGCAAACCACTTATGAATGCAGCAAAATATGACCTTGAGAATATACCACTGGAATTTAAAGACAGCCTGCAAAATCGATTTGCTGCTTTAGATACAAATGACAGAGCTCCGGAAGAATTATGGAATGACATTAAGAAGGTTGTGTTGGAAGAAAGCGAGAAGTCTCTACAAAAGGTGAAAAAGCAAAAGCGGCCAAAATGGATGATGGAAGAAACTCTGAAAATTGCCCAGAAACGCAGAGAAGCTAAAGCCAGAGGAGAAAGAAAGACAATCGCAGAACTCAACAGAGATTTCCAATGTGCAGCAAGACAGAACAAGGAAAAGTACTACAATGACACTTGCAAGGAAATAGAAGCAGAAACTATTAGAGGAAGAACAAGATTGGCTTTCCTAAAGCTACGAGAGTTAAAGAAAAAGTTCCAGCCTCGAAATGGAATGTTACAAGATGCTCAAGGTTCTATGTTGAATGATGCTGAGAAGATCAAGAAAAGGTGGAAGGAATATACAGAGTTTTTATTTGATAAAGATCAAGTGGACCAACAGCCGTTTCAACCTGTACCTTATGATCGGGAACCATTGGTGATGAAAGAAGAAGTTGAAGCAGCATTGAAAGCCTTATCAAAGAACAAAGCACCAGGCATTGATAGCATTCCTATAGAAGTATTGCAGCAATCTGATGCAGCTGTTACCATACTTACAAGGCTCTGCCAAGAAATTGGAAGACAACATCATGGCCAACAGACTGGAAAAGATCTGTGTTTATACCAATACTAAAGAAAGGTGATCCAACTGACTGTAGAAATTATCGAACAATCGCTCTGATCTCACATGCCAGCAAGATTTTACTGAAGATTATTCAAAAGAGACTACAACCATACCTGGAACAAGAACTACCTGAAGTGCAAGCAGGGTTCAGGAAAGGGCGAGGAGCGAGAGACATCATTGCGGATGTGAGATGGATCCTTGAAAAGACTAAAGAATACCAAAAGGATATCTATTTGTGCTTTATCAACTATAGCAAGGCTTTTGACTGTGTAAAGCATGAGAAACTCTGGGCCACATTAAGAAGCATGGGTATACCAGAACACCTGATCGTACTCTTGCACAATCTGTACATTAATCAAGAAGCAACAGTTTGAACGGAACAAGGAGAAACAGAATGGTTTAAAATAAGCAAAGGTGTAAGACAAGGCTGCATACTTTCCCCCTACTTGTTTAATTTATATGCAGAACAAATCATCAGAGAAGCAGGATTGTATGAAGACAACAGAGGTGTGAAGATTGGTGGAAGACTCATCAACAACCTTCGCTATGCTGATGATACTACATTACTGGCTGAAAGTGAAGATGATCTGAAACATTTGCTTCTCACAATCAAAGAACATAGTCTCAAAATGGGCCTGCACCTTAATGTAAAGAAGACAAAGATCATGACAACTGTCATAATCAACAGGTTCATTGTTGAAGGAGAAGAAATTGAAATTGTGAACAACTTTAACCTACTTGGATCAACTATCAATAAAGAAGCAACAAGCAATCAAGAAATCAAACAACGCATTGTTCTTGGCAGAATGGCTATGAAAGACCTAGATAAGATTCTCAAGAGCAGAGATGTCTCTCTCCATACAAAGATTCGACTTGTTCAAGCCATGGTATTTTCAATAACATCATATGGATGTGAAAGCTGGACAGTGAAAAAGACAGACAGGAAGAAAACTGATGCCTTTGAATTATGGTGCTGGCGGCGAATATTGTGTATAGCATGGACTGCCCAAAAAACAAACCAGTCGGTACTAGCGGAGATCAAACCTAAACTTTCTTTAGAAGCTCAGATGACAAGACTTCGACTTTCATGCTTTAGACACATCATGTGAAGAGAGAGATCATTAGAGAAAGACATCATGCTTGGCAAGATAGAAGGTCAACGCAAAAGAGGAAGACCAGCAATGAGATGGATTGATACAATAACAGCAGCTACGGGTACCAGTCTGTCAACAATGAGCCGCCTGACTGAAGACCGAACACAATTTAGGATAGCTATCCAGAGGGTCGCCATGAGTCGACTCCGACTTGACGGCACTTAACAACAACAACAGGACTGGGAATGGGCTGGGGGGGGGGGGGTTGCTAGGACTGGAAATGGGATGAGTGGAACGAGGGCTTGAACTGCAAATAGCTGATGGGGACTGGGGCTTGGAATGGAAATGGGCTGAGTCGAAGGGAGGGCTTGAACTGAAAATAGCTGATGGGGAGGAGGCTTGCAATTGAAATGGGCTGTGAGGGGAGGGAGCTAGGACTGGAAATGGGCTGAGTGGGGGGGGGGGGGCTAGGACAGGAAATGGGCTGATGGAGGGGCTAGGATAGGACTGGAAATGGGATGTTGGGAGGTGCTAAGATTGGAAATGGGCTGTGGTGGGGGCTTGGATTGAAATTTATTTATTTTATTTATTTAGCACACATTTATATACCGTTCTTTCCCAAGTATCAAGTGCGGTTTACAGAGAACAGAAAAAATTTAAGGTACATGGATAATCATGTCCTAGTTGTTTTACAGGGAACAGATTTAACTTTTTACATTTAACAGTATAATTAAGGACATGCAATCAAAAGACATGCAAACAATGTTTTCATCCAATTGTATTGAGTGGATGTAATCAAACTTTTTACATAATTACAACCTTTTTACATAAGAATAACCTTTTAATATCTGATTATGCGTTTAGTTTGGTTGAGTGGGTGTGTGTTTTGTAAAGATTATTATCCTGTGTCAGCTTGTGTGTTTTGGCAATCCAGAGATGTATAATGTGAGGTAAATAGATGTGTTTTCAGTTTTTTTCTAAATTCTTTAATTTCAGTTAGGAGGCGAATATTGTCAGGTAGGTTATTCCAGAGAGACGGTGTATAGTGTGAGAAGGCTCTGTTATTAGTTAGTTTTCTAGATTTTTTATAATCTTTAGGTAGTGATATTGTGTTTATATGTCTACTTCTTTGAGACCTTTTATTTGGTTCTGTGTTGATTAGTTTATTAAGAACGGATGGTGCAAGTTTATTTATCAGTTTAAAGGTGGTAACTAGTATTTTGTAGTGTATTCTTTCATGAATAGGTAACCAATGGAGTTTAGCAAGAATTGGTGTAATGTGCTCTTTTGGACTTACTTTCGTTATAATTCTTGCTGCAATGTTTTGTGTTAATTGGATCTTTTTAATGTTTTGACGTGTGATTCCTTGGAGAATTAAGTTTGCAAAGTCAAAGTGTGGAGTGATGATTGCTTGTACTATTGATATGAAGTCATGCAAATGAATTAAAGGGCGTATTTGTTTCAGGGTCTTGATTTTGAAATGTATAGTTTTTGTCAGGTTTTTTATGTGTGAGTCCATATTAAGTTTATTGTCAATTATTACGCCTAGGTATTTTATTTCTTTTTTTGCTTTAATCTCGTGGTTATTTAGGGTGATTGACATTGGAGGTGTATATGTTTGGTTTTTTGTGATATAGAGGATATCAGTTTTTGTAAAATTAATGTATAAGTTGTGGTCAATGAGCCATGATATTAGGTCATTAAAGCAATCTTTTATTTGTTGTATTGGTGGGTGTGGGATTTTAAATGGTAGATAAAACATAATATCATCTGCATAAATGTGATATCCTACTCCATGATATTTAAAGATGTTGCAGACTGGTTGGAGGTAAATATTAAATAGGAGTGCGGATAGAGCAGATCCTTGTGGAAGGCCTTGGGTTTGTTTAAAAGTATTTGATGTTTGATTGTCGATCCTCACTGTTTGGGTTCTGTTTGTTAAGTAGGATTTAAACCAATTATATACAGTGGATGTTATTCCAATTTGTTGGAGTCTGCTTAGCATTGTTTCGTGGTTGACACTGTCAAACGCTGCGGAGATGTCCAGAAAGATTAATATAAATGCTTGCTTTGAGTCATCAATTCCTCTTATTAGATTGTCAAAGAGTACTGTCAGTAGAGTTTCCACTCCGTGGTATGGGCGGAAACCATATTGATGTTCATCGAGGAGGTCTATTGTATCAATGAATTCTTGTAATTGGATTTGGATTATTTTTTCAATGAGTTTGGCCATGAATGGGATACTTGAGATGGGTCTGTAAGAGGTTGGGGATGTCTTGTCAAGGGTCTTATTTTTGAGAATTGGTCTTATTTGGACGTGCTTTAGGGAGGGAGGTAGGTATCCTTTTTCCAATGAGAAGTTGACTATGGGGAGAATGAAGGATGAGAGTGTAGGGAGAGTCTTTTTTATCCATTTCACTGGGCAAGGATCAAGATGGGAGGTTGTTGTATTTATATTAGATATAATGGTTTTGAGAGTGGATTTTGTTACTTGGTTGAAGTTTGACCAGGTGTCAGAGATGTTAGGGATCATCTCTGTGTATATTTTTGAGGGCGCCGTTTGTGGTTTAGTTTTGTTTATATAGTATTGTGCTAATTCTTGTGGGGAAATGTCAATCGATATTTCATGGGAGTTGTGGGTTTTGTTGGTCAAATTTTGTACTATGCTAAACAGTTCTCTTGGACGATTCATTGAGTTAGCTAGTATGTTAGAGTAATGGTTTCTCTTCTCTGTGTCGATTGCTTTTCTGTAACAGTTGAGAGTGTTTAAGTATTTTTCATGGTTAGGTATCATTTTGGATTTTCTCCATTCTCATTCATACTTTCTCAATTTTCTTTTAATCTGTTTGATTTTGTCGTTATACCATGGTGCGTCGCTATTTTTGGTCATATTGTTTTTATTATTACGTTGTGTAAAATGGACTCATGGAGGGGCTAGAACTGGAAGTAGGCTCATGGGGGACTTGGATTGGAAATGGGCTGAGTGGAGGGGAGCTAGGATTTGACAGGGGCTGATGGTGGGGCTAGGAAAGGACTAGAAATGGGTTGATGGGGGTCTGGGATTGGAAATGAGCTGATGGAGGGACTCGGACAGGACTGGAAATGGATGGGGGAGCTAGGACTGGAAATGGGCTGATGGTAGGGCTAGGATAGGATTGGAAATGGGCTTATGGGGGGCTAGGACTGGAAATGGGCTTATGGGGGGCTAAGACTGGAAATGGGCTGATGCGGGGACTAGAAGGGAGCAGATGCTGGGTGGGGCTGGAACTAGAAGGGAGCTGATGTTGGGGGAGGATTAGACTGGGATGGAGCTGGGAGAGTGAAATGGAGAAGGAAAAAATATTTTGTGTGGGAGGGAAGACAAATCTACAATTGGCCGGATATTGGGAGAGTAATGGGGACTGAGGATGGAGGGGTAAAATTTGAGTGGATGAAATAGGAATAAGGAAAGAGCAAAAAGAGAAAGATTAGTATGTTAAAAGCAGATGTAGAGAGAGAATGGAAAAAAACTAGAAGAGAGAAGAAAGGACAAATGGACAGCAGACAATGGAGAGTTAGCAGAAGACACGAAGAAACCAGAAGAAAGTGGTTGGAGCAATTGCAACTGGAAAAAATGCACAAAAGGTAGAAAAATATCTCTTTATTTTGAATTTATTAACTGGAATATGTCAGCTCTGGGAAATGTGCATCGTTAACGTCTGTGCTTTGTTTAGTACAAGAGGAAATTATTTTATAGTTTTATTTCTACCATGTTGTTGTACATTCCAAGTTTGGCTTTTGGGGTTCCCAGTTTAATTATTGCCTACCTGTTTCTAAATTGTGATTCCTTGTTTGGTGATGGTCTATGTTCTGCATGTGTAACTGAGCTGAGGTATTCTGTTTATGTAGGTAATTCCTATTTGACATTGCCACTTGTTCTCTTTTCCCAGTAGGTCATGTATTGTTATTCTCTGAAATGTATTGGTTTAATTTTTGCAGTGTTTCCTTTTGATAGGTAGGGTATGGTGCTTTGTGAGTTCTGGTAGTGCTGTTAGGATACGGCGGGTTTGCTATGGGTTCTAAATGATAAAAACCAAACCTTCAAAAATGTGATGACACCCCGAATAGCATTATCAAAAGTTAAAACATGTGAAAAATTCTGGGAATTGGTAACATGCAACTGCATAAACTGCATAAACAATTCTGGGAATTGGTAACATGCAACTGCATAAACCTGAAGGCACTTTGAATTTAAACTTTAAAATCCTTCTCCTCCCCCTGGCCCGATTGGCCTTGATGGTTGGGAGCGGGGAGGGGCTTGCCTTCCCGCTATATTCCCTGATGCTGATTGGGGCTGCGGGGCTATGGCAGCAATGTTCCTGTGCCTGAAGGTCCTTTGGATTTAAACTTTAAAGTCAGGCACACGTAGAAGTGCTGCTGTATTCCTGGAACTATTAAGCGGATGGTCAACGAGATGGCAAAAATAGTCTTCATTCTGAATTGGGTTACAAGGGTGTCAGTGATCTTGGGTTCTTAGGTTCCAGTCCCCACCTAAGGGCCACACCAAAAGGCCCTCTAGTGAGGACCTCAGGTGCGGGCCCGCCAGGCGAGGGTACCCCTGAGTCCTGCTCCTGCTTTTAAACCTGGTGCCTGCTGGAGATCTGCAACCCAAGTGACCTCGTTGGTGTGGAGTGGGAAGGTAGGAATCAAAAGAAAAGGAATGGAGAATATAACAAAGGATATTATAATGCACCACCCTGGTGTGGCAGGAAGTGATCCTGTAACTAGGACCTGTCCTCCAGGTGATGTAAAACCCTCTCGCACCGAGGAAGTTTCTCCAGGGCCATGTGCCCATGAGGGAAGGGTTAGGACAGCCGTTATAGTTGGTGATTCGATCATTAGGCATGTAGATAGCTGGGTGGCTGGTGGATGTGAGGATCGCCTGGTAACATGCCTGCCTGGTGCGAAGGTAGTGGACCTCACACGCCACCTAGATAAGGTCTTATATAGTGCTGGGGAGGAGTCTGCTATCTTGGTACATGTCGGTACCAATGACATAGGAAAATGTGGTAGGGAGGTTCTGGAGGCAAAATTTAGGCTTTTAAGTAGGAAGTTGAAATCCAGAACTTCCATGGTAGCATTCTCCGAAATGCTTCCTGTTCCACACGCAGGACCCAAAAGGCAGGCAGAACTCCGGAGTCTCAATGCGTGGATGAGACAATGGTGCAGAGATGAGGGTTTTGGATTTGTTAGGAACTGGGGAACATTCTGGGGAAAGGAGGCGCTCTTCCGAAGGGATGGGCTTCACCTTAACCGGGATGGAACCAGGCTGCTGGCATTAACCTTTAAAAAGGAGATAGAGCAGCTTTTAAAGGTCAGGAGAAATGAAAGGAAGTGGGTTAAGGATAAAACTAATGTGCATAAGGCTTTGTGTAAAGAGAGTGCTACAAAATATAAAAAGCAATTTATGATGCTAAGAAATTATTTTATTCTGATTTATTAAGCACTCTACTAACCTTAAAATACTATTCAGAGAAACGGGTAAACTCTTTAATGTAGCTAAAGTACAGTCTTGTAATCGTGTGACTACATTGACTTGTGAACTATTTTTGCAATTATTTTTTCAGATAAGTTAGATAAGATCCAGATGGGTTTCTATTCTCAGAATCCTCCCATCGTTCAGTCGGCTGAGAATTTGGGTATGATTTTATCTTTGAATGTTGATTCTCCTAATTTTCAGGAGAGGTTTTTGTTGTCTTTCTCTTCTGTTTCTATTGAAGATGTTAAGCAAGCTTTGACTTCTCTTTGCAATTTGATCCTTGTCTTTCAAAATTTTTTGCCGTCAACTGTATCTACTCTTGCTACATTAACATCTCTGATAGATGAGTCTTTGAATCAAGGATTAGCTCCTTGGAAAAGAGCTCTTCTTAAATCTCTGTTGAAAACAACTAATTTAGATCAGAATAAACTGGAAAATGTTAAGGCTGTGTCAAATCTGCCCTATTTTTCTAAAGTTTTAGAAAATATTGTCCTTAATCAGTTATCTGATTTTGTTTCCAGTGATAATATGTTGTCATCTTATTAGTTAGGTTTCAGAGGAAATAATAGTACTGAATTAGCTATACTGGATATTTTGGATGATTGCTGGTATTATATATATCATGGTCAGAAAGTTTTATTGGGCCTTTTGGACTTAAGTGCGGCATTTGATACTATTGCTATCTTATTGCAGAGGCTATCTTATACGGGAGTTTCAGATTTGGTGCTTACTTGGTTTAAGTCATTTCTGACTGATAGGTGTCAATATGTAGAAGTGGGAAACATGATCTCTAATCCTAGGCTGTTGAAATATGACGTTTTACAAAGGGCTTTGTTATCACCTTTTCTTTTTAACATCTATATCAAACCTGTAATTGATGTGATTTCCATCCAAGGGGTTACGGTATATTCTTATGCTGATGATGTTTAATTTTATGTCCCCTTGGGTGCAGATCGAGCCTCTGGAATTACCAGATTGGTGTCTTGTTTGGATATGATTAAACAATGGATGGCACAGAATAAGCTGCAGATTAATCCTTCAAAAACTGAGGTATTGTCAATTCATCATAACAGCTCCTCCCAAACATTTTTTGGGAGGGAGTAGAGCTTCAGATTAAGAGTCAGGTTTGCAGTTTGGGAGTTATTATTGACAGCGATCTCTCTCTTGATGGTCATGTATCCCAAATTGTTAAGACCTGTTTCTATTATTTGCGACAATTATATAAGATTTGTCTGTTTTTTTCACAATCTGAGATGTTACAGCTTGTATATGCATTTATAACATCCAGGCTTCATTATTGTAACTCTCTTTTTTATGGATTGACTGCAAAATCAAAAAAGTGATTACAATGGATACAGAATGCCTCTATGAGGTTGATTTTTGATTTGATGCTTAGAAATCATGTTTCTTCTTATTTAAATTTACTTCATTGGTTACCAATTGAGAAGTGCTGTATCTTTAAAATGCTTGTTTTGGCTTTTAAATATTTTCATTGTCAGCTTCCAACTTATGTTGTACTTAAATTGCAGAAATATTCCCCAGCCCGTACTTTGAGGTCTCAATCAGATTGTTTGTTAGTGGTTTCCTCTTGCAAACATTTTCATCTTGAATGTGCACGTTGTAATGCTTATTCATGCTTTCTGCCATTACTGCGGGCAATTTACCGTTCTCTGGACAATCTATTATATTTTTGGAGGGCGATAAAAACATACCTTTTTCCTGAGACATAATGGACATTAACTGAGGTACGTCGGATGCAGTGCCCCCCTTCCCATCAAGCCCCACCAATCTCCCCCCCCTCAATAACAACACTACCACAATAATGGAAATTCAACTGGTCGCAGCTTTATTAACATTTTAACTTATCCAACAACATTTCCAACAACCATCATCATAATCATCCAGTCAGCGGAACAATGCCTCACCAGCCATGTGAGTAGCAAGGTGACTTCATTTCTGCTTCTGCCGCGGATAGGCCCACGGCTATCTTCAATACCCATCCCCTCTTCCGGCTTCGCCATATTATTAGAAAAAGCCCCCCAGGGGTTGTCCGAGTCAGGGGTACCCCAGCCTTGCCCTAACTATTGCCTAAGGCTCCGGACCCCGGAAACCTCCAGGATCCCACCCTCCCCCAGCTGCAACACCCTCTATCCTAATCAGCTCAAATCCCATAAGGTCGGGGGGGGGGGATGGGACGCCAGCCACGCTCCTCCTCACCAGCTCCCGAGCGAAGACTGCAGTTCCGCTGGCCCCCCCACGCTTGCCCCAACCCTCTTATCTCCTCCCGGCTCCTCATTGGCTCCCGCACCACTCGATCACTCCGCGGGAGCCAATTGATTTAAAAGACGCCATCCTCTTCTTCCCAGCAAGCCACTTCTCCACGGAGGCCTTCCCAGCGCTGGGACCACGCATTGTGCCGCTCCCCGGTTACCAACGGCCATTGGGTACATGGCCCCGCAGCCTTTCCATAACCGAGGTACGTCGGACGCGGTACTCCCCTTCCCATCAAGCCCCACCAACCTCCCACCCCCCCTCAATAACAACACTACCACAATAATGGCAATTCAACTGGTCACAGCTTTATTAACATTTTAACTTTATCCAACAACATTTCTAACAACCATCATCATAATCATCCAGTCAGCGGAACAATGCCTCACCAGCCATGTGAGTAGCAAGGTGACTTCATTTCCGCTTCTGCCGCAGAGAGGCCCACGGCTATCTTCAATACCCAACCCCTCTTCCAGCTTCACCATATTATTAGCAAATGCCCTCCAGGGGTTGTCTGGGCCGGGGGTACCCCACCCCCGCCCTAAGTATTGCCTAAGGCTCCGGACCCCGGAAACCTCTGGGATCCCGCCACTGGCTCAGGTGTCCATTGTCCCTGTGCGCCCCCCCATTACCAAGCTGCGACCAGTGAACCTCCCGCCGCATAACATATTCCAAGGCCTCCTGCCAGTCATTCAGGAGCAAGTCTGCCCCTGCCGGGGATAAGTGTATTCCATCCTGCCTATACAAGCCCGCACACTCAATCTCTACCCAGGGATGCAGAATTTGGTAACCCCCGTGCTCACACACCCAGTGTCCGATTTGGCGATTGATTTTCGTCAATTCCCCGGGACCACCGCCGCTGGTCCCAGCATGCAGGCTTTGGAATAATATCTGACCACAGTAAAACTACATCCTTAAACATTAGTAACACTTCTCCCAAATCCCTTTTTGCTGCTCTAATCAACTGCTTACAAGTCCATGAACCAAGGTCATTGCCTCCCAAATGTAGCAATATCTCGCCTGTGGTGCCGAAGCAAAGGCAATAGCTGTGTCTAGTGAAGACCGCGCTTGCCCAGCCATAAGACGGTTACTTCTGTAGCATCCAATCTGATATTAGGCCCCACAGGCCGCCCTGCTTCTCGTTAACCAGCCCAATGAACAAACGAGTGGCCGATTAACCAGCAAAGACACGGACTCTGTCCCACATCTGAAAAGAAAATTAACAGTTAGCAGCTGTAGGCAGCTCTCTCTTTCATAGACGTACATATCCCTGAAATGCCTGAGAACGCCATCTGCCTATACGCTGTATCTCTTGCTCGGGTAACCCCGCCACTGCTGCACTGGTCGCTGCGCCAATGCGAAAGGAGTGAGGGGCAAACCGACGAGGATCCACACCTATCTGCTGCAGTGCCAACCGCAGCACAACTGAAAACTGAAACTGCGTCAGCAGGCGAGAATTCTCATGCAAAAAGAGTCCACCATCAACCATCAGCCGCACTCTCAAGTATGCTTTCAGGGATGCCACTGGACATGTCAAAGAACCACCAATTGCCTTCAAAACCACCCACATTCCCTTTCCCAACTGATCCGTCTTGGATCTTGCTAGCCATATTCAGAGCTCCCCATCCAACACCCTCACCTGCTGCCTCCACATACCTCTCCCCAGACCAGACCGGCTGGAATCAGCTACCAACTCGCCCACTCGGAAGGCACCAAAAAATGCCACACAAAAAATTGCCTGAAAATGAGTGACTTCATACAGAGACCAGGGGTAAAGCTGTACACAGCCTCGAGAGCAAGTCATGCGTAATAGGCCTCCTGCCATTGCCAGGAGTGGGATGGGACCGATACCACCCCTGCAACAGCCTACGAGTCAGGAATCCCCCAACCTTGAAGCCCCAGCCCACCACTCTGGCGAAGAAGGCAAACCCTGCCAAGTGTGTCCGCACTGTTGCTCTCGATGCCCCTGAAGCCTTTTCATAAATAACATATTGCCCTATGAGCTGATACGACACCAGTCCTGGCTGCCATCCCTGAGCCACCAAGAAGTCCACCACTCTGCCGCAGCCAGGGGCGGCCCAAGGGGGGTGCGGGGCCATGTGCGGAGACTCGGTGCGGGGCCTCATTTGCATAAGGGACTCATTTGCATAATGTTATCATACACTAACTTTTAGTAAACATGCCTCTTAATGAGTGTATGGATAAAGAAAGACTAAAAGATTTCTACATTACTATAATCCAGTGCCAACTGCCAGGCACATTAGGAACTACTACAAACACTGCCCATTTTGAACCAATAGCAAACCCGCCGTATCATAACAGCACTACCAGGACTCACAAAGCACAAGACCCTACCTATCAAAAGGCAACACTACAAATATTAAACCAATACATTTCAGAGAAGAACAATACATGACCTACTGGGGAAAGAGAACAAGTGGCAATGTCAAATAGGAATTACATAAACAGAATACCTCAGCTCAGTTACACGTGCAGAACATAGACCGTCACCAAACAAGAAATCGCAATGTAGAAACAGGAAGACAATTAAACTGGGAACCCCAAAAGCCCAACAACACTGTAGAAATAAAACTATAAATTAATTTCCTCTTGTACTAAACAAAGCGCAGACGTTAATGATGCACATTTCCCAGAGCTGGCATATTTCAGTTAATAAATTCAATAAAGAGATATTTTTCTACCTTTTGTGCATTTTTTTTCAGTTGCAATTGCTCCAGCCACTTTCTTCTGGTTTCTTCGTGTCTTCTGCTAACTCTCCATCGTCTGCTGTCCATTTGTCCTTTCTTCACTCTTCTAGTTTTTTTCCATTCTCTCTCTACATCTGCTTTAACATACTAATCTCGCTCTCCTTTTGCTCTTTCCTCATTCCTTTTTCATCCACTCAAATTTTACCTCGCCATCCTCAATCCCCACTTACTCTCCCAATATCCGGCCAATTGTAGATTTGTCTTCCCTCCCACACAAAATATTTCTTCCCTCTCCATTTCACTCTCCCAGCTCTATCCCATTCTAATCCTCCCCCAACATCAGCTCCCTTCTAGTTCCAGCCCCACCCAGCATCCACTCCCTTCTAGTCCCCGCATCAGCCCATTTCCAGTCCTAGCTCCCCCATCCGAGTCCCTCCATCAGCTCATTTCCAATCCCAGCCCCCATAAGCCCATTTCTAGTCCTATCCTAGCCCCACCATCAGCCCATTTCCAGTCCTAGCTCCCCATCCGAGTCCCTCCATCAGCTCATTTCCAATCCCAGCCCCCCCAACAGCCCATTTCCAGTCCTATCCTAGCCCTCCATCAGCCCATTTCCTGTCCTAGCCCCCCTCACTCAGCCCATTTCCAGTCCTAGCTCCCTCCCCTCACAGCCTATTTCCATTCCAAGCCCCCCTCCCCATCATCTATTTGTAGTTCAAGCTTTCCTTCCTTCAACTCAGCCCATTTCCATTCCAAGCCCCCGTCCCCATCAGCTATTTCCAGTCCTAGCCACCCCCCCCAGCCCATTAGCAGTCCTAGCCCCCCATAGCCCATTACCAGTCCTAAGCCCCCCATAACCCATTACCAGTCCTAAGCCCCATAACCCATTACCAGTTCTAAGCCCCCCATAACCCATTACAAGTTCTAAGCCCCCCATCAGCCCACTTCCAGTTCTAAGCCCCCAATCAGCCCACTTCCAGTCCTAAGCCCCCCATCAGCCCATTTTCAGTCTTAGTCCCCCATAGCCCATTACCAGTCATAACCCCCATCAGCCCATTTCAAGTCCTAGCTCCCCCATCCGAGTCCCTCCATCAGCTCATTTCCAATCCCAGCCCCCCATCAGCACATTTCTAATCCCAGCCCCCCATCAGCCCATTTCTAGTCCTTTCCTAGCCCCACCATCATCAGCCCATGTCAAATCCTAGCTTCCCTCCACTCAGCCCATTTCCAATCCAAGCCCCCCATGAGCCTACTTCCAGTTCTAGCCCCTCCATGAGTCCATTTCAATCCAAGCCCCCCCAACAGCCCATTTCTAGTCCTATCCTAGCCCTCCATCAGCCCATTTCCTGTCCTAGTCCCCCCTCACTCAGCCCATTTCCAGTCCTAGCTCCCTCCCCTCACAGCCCATTTCCATTCCAAGCCCCGTCCCCATCAGCTATTTGCAGTTCAAGCCCTCCTTCCACTCAGCCCATTTCCAGTCCTAGCCACCCCCCAGCCCATTACCAGTCCTAGCCCCCATAGCCCATTACCAGTCCTAAGCCCCCCATCAGCCCACTTCCAGTCCTAAACCCCCCATCACCCCATTTTCAGTCTTAACCCCCCATAGACAATTACCAGTCCTAACCCCCATCAGCCCATTTCCAGTCCTAGCCCCCCATAGTCCATTTCCAGTCCTAGCCCCCCCATAGCCCATTACTAGTCCTAATCCCCCATCAGCCCATTTCCAGTCTTAGCACCCCCATAGCCCATTACCAGTCCTACCCCCCATCAGCCCATTTCCAGTCTTAGCCCCCCATAGCCCATTACATCCTAACCCCCCCTCCATCAGCCCATTTTCAGTCTTAGCCCCCCCATAGCCCATTACATCCTAACCCATCAGCCCATTTCCAGTCCTAACCCCCCATCAGCCCACTTCCAGTCTTAGCCCCCCCCATAGCCCATTAGTAGTCCTAACCCCCCATAGCCCATTACCAGTCCTAGCCCCCCTCCCCCATCAACCCATTTCCAGTCTTAGCCCCCCATATTCCAGTCTTAGCCCCCATAGCCCATTAGTAGTCCTAACCCCCCCATAGCCCATTACCAGTCCTAACCCCCTCCCCATCAACCCACTTTGAGTCTTAGCCCCCCCATAGCCCATTACCAGTCCTAACCCCCCATAGCCCATTACCAGTCCTACCCCACTCCCCCCATCAGCCCTGACAGATTTTTTAAAAAAAAACAGCTGCTGCTGCCGCTGCCGCCGTGGCAGCGGCAGAATCAAATGTTCCGCCGCGGGACCCCGCATGCCCAGCAGAGCTTCCCTTCACCATCAGCTCCGGAGTCCCTCCCAATGCGCGGGCTTTCAGAGCCGCGAGAGTTTCCCTTTCTTCTTGTGGCTCTGTTAATCTCGCCGTTCTCCTGCATGAAAGGACCCTGTTGTAGCTGCTACTCCTACTTTCGCTCCACCCGCCCCCCCCCCCCCCGCTCCAGACCTGGTCGACATTTGTGTCAACCATAAATTAATATATTGTGTTCCCCAGGACAATAACTTGTTTTCCTCCATTTTATCTCGGAACGTCTCGTCATAGTTGAGCCATGCCCAACCCTCGTGTGTCTGTGCCGCCTCCAAGATTGAATCAGCATAGGCCAGCAACATCCCGTACTGCTCTGGATACTGATGCCCCCATACACTAGCTAGCCGCAAAAAGGCTCTCGTCCAGTTTATGACATTACGTGAGACCTTTTTGACCCTCCCCACCTTCTCATCGTCCCTCCTCTTCTTTCTGCTCTTGCCCGACCTCTTCCTACCTTCCAATAGATGGAAAATGTCTATATAACATCTCTTCCGAATCTTCCGGTGCATATTCCTTGGAACTCCTTCCCATAATTCTGAAAATGATGCTAGTGCTGGTGTCCCCCCACCCGACCCGTCCCCCCCGCAATGCTACTGCCCACCATTCGCACCGCCCCTCAGCCCCAGAGGACGCTGAAGAGGAGTCCACTGAAGATTAGGAGGAGGACTCTGAACTGTGACGCCGCCTACAGGAATGTTTCCTCTTTTTTCGCGCCTTTCCCCCAACACCATCATGCGTACCCCTCTCTTTTTCTGCCCCTCCCCTTGTCCTGCTGGTAATTCACCTGCCACACCCATCCTGGACCCTGCTACCATTGGACAACTTCCAGGCTCCAGCCGATCCCCTTGACTCTGAGGCACTCCTTCAGGTTCCCCAACAGCCTCTTCCGCCAGATCACTCCTTCCTGTTGATCTCGCCTCCATGTTCTTCCCTCATATTTGACCTCTCACTCCTTGCCCACTTGGGTGCTGCCAAACTGAGTTACCTGTGGAGGTAAAAAAGAAAACACAGGGGGGGGGGGGAACTGCCGGGGGCCAGGGAGATTGCCAAGTCCCCAGCCACTCTGCTCTGGATGAACCTTGTCCTCCTCCACACCAATGCTTCCAAGCTGCCGGATAATAGCCCCCTTGCATCACAGGCCAGCCCAAATGTCCAGCTAGGCCCTGCCCTTCTAGACTGGCCTGCCTGCTCCTACCTCCTACCGCTGCTCCGCCCTCCCACACCGGAGGAAACGGCACACCTTGTCTGTGACCTACCCCCCTTTCCCTAAGAGCCACCCCAGCTCCATTCTCTCTGCCATCCCCCAGTCCTCAGCCTAGAATGGATTCATTATCCTCCACCAGCCCACTAGACCCAAACTCCATGCTGGGGCCTTGATCACCCCTAGAAGGTACCCTGCCCCCGGGCTCACTAACTCCCCGAGCCCTAGCACCACCCCTGCCCCTCGTAGGCAAATGCGGTGGTCCTCCACGCCCTCTCCTGGGCCGCCCGGCTCTTACAGACCCCCTACTCCCGCTCCATTCCCGTGACACCCCTTAACCCTTCTCCCCAATTCCCCTGCACCCATATTCCCTTCTGCCCCAACTGCGCCTACCAACTCCCCCTGTTCAACCCATGTAGACGTGGCCTGCTGTCCCCCTGCACTTACCAACCTTCCTGCCCCTCTCCCCCGACTCGCCCAGCCCCTGTGAGGAGGCATTTGTAGGACTTTAAATGTAACTACTTATATTTATTATTATTTCTTTTTGTACTATTACCTTTCAATAGATACAGCCCTTATCCTTCCCCTAATTAGCTCACACACTTACCTGATTGTCCCAGCCAGCTGTTTTCCAGCAAGGATCCCAGCCACGTGGTCTGAAACATGCCCCCCAAACTCTGACTGCCGCTCAGAATGCTCTGCATGTGCTAGTTACACCATACACCGCCTTCACCCGGGTGCCGCTGGTCTGCCGAAGCCTGCCGTGCTCCACACAGTCTGCACGAGACTGGTTTGCAACCCACTGCTAGCTCCTCTGACTGCTCCAAATTGCTCTTGGGACCAGCACGCCAGCCACGCTCCTCCTCACCAGCTCCCGAGCGAAGACTGCAGTCCTGTCGGCCCCCCCCCCCACGCTTGCCCCAACCCTCTTATCTCTTCCCGGCTCCTCATTGGCTCCTGCACCACTCGATCACTCCGCAGGAGCCAATTGATTTAAAAGACACCGTCCTCTTCTTCCCAGCAAGCCACTTCTCCCCGGAGGCCTTCCCAGCGCCGGGACCACGTTCCGCGCTGCTCCCCGGTTACCAACGGCCATCGGGTACGTGGCTTCGCAGCCTTTTCATTCCTGAGACATGATGGACATTGTAGGATTTGGGAAATTAATTGCCCTGTTTTTTAGTCCTTTTTAAAATTTTACAAAGAATAGATATTATGTGTTAAGTTGAGGTATTATCAGTCTGTGCTATGTTATTTGTTATTATGATGTATGTAATTTGTAACCTGTGTATGGACCAAACAATTTGGATTATTTCTCTTACCGTCTCCTTGCAAATAGGAATGCTTTTTCTTTCTGCATCTCCTATCGTGGTTACAACTAAATAAGCCTCTCTGACCTCACATTTAAACCATGCTGGGAGTTTTTTTGGCCTTCCTTCCACTTTTCTTAAAGTGTAGAATACATCTGGTCTGGGCTTCCAAGATACTATTTTCAAACAGTGCTCATGCTTGATGTAAATCTTTAACCTTTGCAGCTGGTCCTTTTAGTTTTTTTCTTAACCATGTTCCTCATTTTACCATAGTTTCTCTTTTGAAAGTTAAAAGGTAGTATTGTAGATTTCTTTGCCGTCCTTCCATTTATTAATTCAAATTCAATCATTGATATCTTTTGACATAAATGAACCTTGGTCAATCCTATATTTTAATATATTTACTATGGGGCGCACTGAAAAGTGCTTTAAATAGATTGGTATGCACGCGCCTCTAGCAGATCAGCTTTACAATGATACTGCTTATATGCTAGGACATATCTCCAAACTACTTATTTCAGTTTTTATATACATTTTGATCAGTCCGTACTTATCATGTACACACCAGGTTTTTAGTTGAGAGAATTAATTTATCTTGTGTTGATTTCTATTGACTGCTTCCCAAGATGGTGGTAAAGAACTGCACACTGCCTTTTAGGTTTGAAATTTTGTATTAGAGTATTTTGTACTGACATTTGTGATTTTGTATTATAATTGTGCTATTTATGTATATAATTGTGCTATTTATGTATTATAATAAATGTGCAATACTGATGTATCGATGTTTTGAAAAATAAGGGATATATCCTTTTTTGTATGATGTACAGGGAGGTAAATGGAGCTATTGATAGGCAATAGGCTCTCTCCTTGTGCGGTTTAGTATTATAGTTCATTTTGGGGGAAGTATTGTTTGTTATTCTAAGTAATGTTATAAAACAGTTTGAAAAGATAACAGAGATCCATGGTTTACCTATTTGGCAAAATACGAGGTGCTATCAAAAAGTTCCCAAACTGACCCCATAAAAAGTGCTACACTAACCTGAGATCTTAGTGACCATCATCCCCCTCAAAGTAGTTCCCTTGGGAGTTGATGCAACAGTCCCAGCAGTCTTGCCATTGTTGGAACGCCTTCTGAAAGTCTGCTTTCTTCAGACTCTTCAGCACAGTCCTTGTCTCTTCCTGAATCTTTGCAATGGTGTCAAATCTGCACCCTTCAAGCTTCATTTTTATTCCAGGGAAGAGGAAAAAGTCACAGATGGCCAAGTCAGGAGAATAGGGAGGGTGAGGGATGAAGGAGAGTTGGCATTGATATGTTACTCCTCGAACATTGCTTTCTTCTCAAGGGTGTTTGTTGTTTGTTCCTGGCTTAGAAGAGGTACAGAAAGTGGGTTGGCGGTCACGTGCATTTAGAGTAGCAGCACCAGAGAGATACAATGAGTTTGCAGAGGAATTGCAGGCAATTACTGGTTTTCTAAGTTTTAGGAAAGCTTTAAAGATGTTTTCATTTCCAGATGTGTGATATGGGGAGGATAGAGATTGAAGAGCAGGAATGCAGGGGGATGAGTTTTCGAGTGGAATTTTTTTTAAAAATTTTATATCAGTACTCTACTTTGATTGATTTTCTTCAGAAAAGCGGTATGAACTTATATAAAAAAATACTTTATGCACGTACACCCATAGATTAAGGCATTTTATCTATGCACATACATGAAATCTCTACCAGACAGCAACCCAGGCTGTGCCTACCAGCAAAGTACACACCTTCATACTAAAGTGTGCACTTTTACACTAGTCAGTAGTTTTTAAGAGGTCGTTTCTGTGCACAGGCAGTGACAGAGACACAGGAATGACTTTATAAACTTACCTCCTTTGTGTCCAGGATAGCAAATTGCTTATTAGGCAGATTTTAATTCCAGAAATCACAGGTTTGTCTGAAGCATAGTATGGATTTACTTTACTCATTAGGAGGGTAATTTTATGACAGAAAAGGCAGCCAAAACCTGCCCATTTTAAGTCTATTTTATAAAATACTAGCATAAGATTAGAGATCGTGCCTTAAATTCAGATGCAGATGTTTACAGCTGCCTTACATCAAGTGTTAATGAACACACATTAAGCACACCAGTACATGTATGAATTAAGGTATTTTATCATTCTTGCAAATTCCACCCATGCTCTGCCCAGTCTGTAATCAGAACTATGCCTACCAGCAAAATATGCACATTTATGTCAAGGCTCATACTTTTACGCAATTGGTAATTGTAATAGGCTATGAACAAACATAACTGCTGCACATTCATGGGAATGACCTCATTTTGTGAGAGTATGGAAGTCTGTACCATGAAGAACCCCTATGGCATTACTAGACTATACGCTTTGTCTGCGTGAAAAATTCACAGCAAAAGGTAATCATGTTTGGTTCAGCACACATCCTAACAAACTTGATCCCTGGCATTTTTTTTCATGTGACAGAAAATATATTTAACTTTTGCTTTCTGTAGTGTTTGTTCCTGCAGGCACACATAGTGAAAGGTTCGCACATCTCCATATATGTCTCTAGAATGCATTTTAAATTGTTTTTCTTGCAAAATTCTGATGTCCTCCTGTGAGATGTTGCTGAAGGCATTTATTTCAGCTTCAGGCAGTAATAATGCCATGGCCAAGCAGCTTTTTCATTATCTGTCTATCAGATGGAGAGAGATTTCCGTGCCGAGAGTAACAATGGCAAGCTAAAGCCTGGAAAAAAACACTGACAAACACCTTGGCCAAGAGTTAAATTTCATTTTTTCTTAAACTGAGCATGGGAAAATCACTAGAAAAAGCCACTGTGCTGTAGTATAGTGCAGTGGGCATGCTCACCGCATGCAAAAGGATGAATACTGAATTGCTCCTGATGTCAAAAAACTGGGCTGAAACTTAACACTAATTTTTACTTTTTTCTAAATGTTAGATCTTTGTCAGCTTTTGGCAGGTGTAAAGATCCAGCAGGGAGCAAAAGGATCATAGAGGGGAAGTTTGACACTTCCTCTCAGATGATCCATGCACCAGAAAGACCCCTGATGTTCCCAACACATTGTTGCTGGGTCAGTGCCCCCACGGACTCTGATCCCTCTGCCCAGTACAAAAAACATTGGGGAATCTGTGGATTTTGATCCCCTACTCTCTCAAAAAAGATCATTGATGGCCCTGGGAGCTTTGACCCCCCCCCCACCCCCCGTGCAGCCTGGGATACACACACAGAGTGGAGTCAGTCTGCCAAATAATGATTTTTTTCCTTATTTGGCATACTGAGCCCCCCCTGGGTAGTGCATTCCAGGATATACTATGTGGGGTCAGGCACCACCATTTTGAAAGATAGCAGGGGGAAGCAGGAACATGTGGGTATTGCTGCTGCCTCTAACTGATTAATGGTACTGGGCAGGTGAGCTCGGATAGATGGAGGCCCAGGGAGCCACCATTGACTTTGTTGAGAGGCTTGGGGAGATCATATTGGGTTGGGGCCCATGGGCTACCAATGATCTTTTTTGAAAGGATGTGTGTATGGGGGGGGGGGGGAGGGTCAGGTTCCATGAGGCCGCCAATGTTTTCTGTATTGGTTGGAGGGCCAGGTGTCTGTGAGCACTGCCTCCCCAATCACTGTCTAAGGAACAGTGATGATCTTCTCAGTGCATGGATCATTTATGTGGTGGCCATCCTCCAGATCCCACAGCTTACTAGGTCTGTTCACTTTTTCAGTGGTGCTGTGGATGGGGTTAGGGACCACCTTTTTCAGGTTTTAACAATGGAGCTCTACACTCAGTCCATCATCAGAGTAGATGATGTCACTTCCTCCTTCCTGTGCAATTCTAACTTCAAAAGAGGCAGCAGCAGATAAGAAAGTCTACTCCACCATGCCAGTGGAGGTGAAGATAGGGAATATGACACTGATGCCGGGGACTGGGGGGAAGAAAGTGAAATGATACTAGGAGGCATGGTGGAGAAAAGAAGAGGAAGCAATGTTGCCAGTAGGGGTAGTAGGTGTGATGGGGGAAGAAAGAGAAGTTGAGGATGCCAGGGTGCTGAGGGAGGGAAAGGAAAGTAACAATGCTTCCCTATAACACATAGAGTACTAAGATCATCTCAGTACTTTCTCAGAACCTTCTCCATGCACTTATGTATGTAGAATTCATGACTTTGCATGCACATATGACAAATAATAGTTGCTCACTGTAATGGATTATAAACAACTTTAAGTCTTCTATAAGGGAGGGAGTTTGACATCATGCTATGGCCTCTCCTTTTTGTTTTAAATAAGACCTAACAAATCTAGTCACCATATGTTGGTAATGGTGCATATACCGTATCCTCTTGCCTAGAACAAAGTTTCCTTAAATACAGGAATAGCCCTACAGGGATATTATCTCTCACATGGCAAGGATGGAAACTGCAATAGTCTAACAAGCTATTCTGATCAATGGTCTTTCGAAAAATTGAAGTAAAAAATCCCTCTTTATGCAACTGGATCTTTTTATCCAAGAAATAAACCAATTCCCGTGATATACAAGGAGTGAAATGTAAATTAGTATCACGAGTATTTAGCCACTGAAAAAACTCAGAAAATTCAGAGTCCCCTTCCCGCCATATGAAGAATATATCATCAATGTAGCGCATCCGTTTCACCACTCTTGGCCAGAAAAGGGATGCATAAACCTCCCATTCTTCAAAGTCACGGACATATAACCCTGCGACCAAAGAGGCCACGGTAGCCCCCATGGCCACACCATGGATCTGATGATGATAAATCCCATTAAATTAAAAATAGTTGTGTTGTAAAACCAAACTCAACAAACACTGAAAGAACAATAGCTCAGATTCAGAATATGACAATGATCCCAAATAGCGCATAAAAACCTCCACAGCCTGACCTTGTGGTTCATGAACATACAGTGCTGTTATGTCCATAGGGACCATAATGTAAGAATCAAAAGGGCCTTCCAAAGAGGCCAAATGATTCAATAATTGACCAGAATCCCAAATAAACAAAGCAGCCTGTTTAACCAATGGGCATAAAAAGAACTATATGTACCGCGACAGCGATTCCAAACAGGAACCAATCCCAAACACTATAGGACGTCCCAGAGGTAAGGAAGTAAGAGAGTTATGGATTTTGAGAATGATGTAAAAGACTGGTACCTTGGGCCTATGTAGATACAGAAACTTAGACAATTTTTCTAAAATGAGTCGATGAACATACTAATAAAAGGAACACAAAAAATACAACAAGGATACATCCTGATATTGGACATTGCAGCATCATTCGACTCTGTCAACCACAACCTCTTTCGCCAAAGACTCCAATCAATTGGACTACAAAATGAAGTATTAAAATGGTTCCACTCCTACCTGAAAGAATGCCAACAAGTGAAAGTGGGCTCAGACACATCAACCCCATTTCTGCAAACCCGAGGCATACCACAGGGATCAACACTATCAGCACTCCTCTTCATCCTCTTCCTCCAGCCATTATGCACAACTATGCAGATCGGAAACATGGACTCTGCTCAAACCTGACTTGAACAAATTCAAAGTCTTTCAAATGTGATGCCTGAGACAGATTTTGGGTGTCTCTCTTCATGATTGCTATCGAAAAGAGACAATTCAGACAAGGTATGACCATCAATCCTCAGTCAAAGAACAAATCCAAAAAAGCAGACTGTGCTGGTTTGGCCACATTTGCAGAATGAACACGTCGGCTGCCATACAAACTCCTCTGGCAAGAGCGACCTGCCCACTGGCGGGTTCAATGTGTAGCACCATTGTGGCTCAAACACATCGAGGAAGGCCTAAAGAACCAATGACTGACCATCAATGAGGCCAGAAATGTTGCCATGGATCACCAAGGTTGGAAGTGTATTGTGAGCAACACACAGAATCCAGCAGCATCTACAGCAGTGTAATGGCTGAGAGGACGGCCTTCTCTCCAAATGCCAGCTAGGGATTAAAGAAGAAGAAGAAGATTGCACAATCATACAATCCCATAATATCCACTTTCACATCTATGCAGTCAACATAATGATTTATACACCTTTCAACACCAACAAACCCACCTACAATGGAATCCTAAAGTGCTTCACAGACATCTCACACTGGCTGGCAACAAACTCACTCACGATCAACTACAAGAAATCAGAAATACTCTTTATCACCAAGAATGAAGCATTCCACCCCCCTCCATCACTAACCCTAAACAACATTGAAGTATCAACCATGAAAGAAATCAAATACCTGGGCATCACCCTCGACCAACACCTCTCTCTCAAACCCCACATGCAAAACCCCACAAGAACCATCTACCACAAAATCCATACACTACAACACTTCCACCTCCTCCTAGACACACCTGACTTCCGCACAGCCTTCCAGGCAATCATTTTGCCACAGATCGACTATTGCAACTCAATCCTCCAATGCCTACCAAAATCCATACTCCTCCCAATACACATAGCAGTACACACAGTGGCATGAGTCATCCAAGGAGCCATAAGATTTGACCATCTAACCCCCATTCTGAGATAACACCATTAGCTTCCCCTAACAAGCCACATCAAAGTACTCCTAATCACCTTCAAAATGATCAACAAACAGCCCTCCTTTTACCTACAAACCCTACTAAACACCAGAAGCAAAATAGAAACCACCAAGAATATGCTGACCATCCTGCACGAAAAAACCAAAGCACACAATATGCATGTTTAAGAGCATTTCAACTTTACGCTCAAAGCCTGTGGAACTTACTCCCTGAAAATATCAGAAATACCAATGACTTACTCACCTTCTGAAAGTTACTAAAGGCTCACTTGTTCACTGAACACTTCGGTCCTCCACCCCCAATATTACAATAACCCCCTATCACACATAACCCCATTCCAAATGGAAATATGTTACTTTATCTACATACAAGCTTGTTCTGCTCTAAGGAAATGAAATTGGACAGTTCTATGTAATTAAGCTCATACTGTTTCATCAGTGTAAATAAGTTCAAACATTTCTATGAAAATGTTCATACAGTTCTATGTATCAGTGTTGTTCAATGTACACTACTTTGACCTGGAGAAAAGCAGTTTAGAAAAAAAAGTTAAATAAATAGATAAATGTAATTCATCCTCCAAAATTTCAGCTTGTAGAGCTTCAGTAGGGTCCATCTCCAGCGGACAGTAGAACAAATGATTCTGCAACTGAGAAAGAACTTCCCACTCATAACTGGAGTGATTCAGAATTTAAGATGGATCCTACAGATAATTTAAGTGACTAACAATGTTTTGATGTTTATAAGTCTGTTAGCTGAACCCTTGCAGCGTATGGATGTTAATATTTTTTTCCCATAGATGAATTTGTTTTTTATGCTATCCCATCTGCACAGGAGTATATAGGGTGGGTCCAATATTATTTGGTGCATTGTGCAATAGCTTTTGGTCCCCAAAGGGGCATTTTGCATTATTTTGTTAAAGCTCTGGAGTCTCAATGTGTGGATGAGACGATGGTGCAAGGAAGAGGGTTTTGGATTTGTTAGGAACTGGGCAATATTCTAGAGAAGAGGAGGGTGGGGTCATAAGGATGGGCTTCACCTTAACAAGGGTGGAACTATGCTGCTAGCATTTACTTTTAAAAAAAGAGATAGAACATCTAATAAACGAGATAATGGTGGAAAGCCAATATTTGCTCAAAAAAACTTGTTCTGTATAATGTATCTTTGAAGGATACTAGCAAAACAGGGAAGTTAGGACATCCCGATACAGAGGTTCAAATAAAGGAAAAAGTAACCTAGATGTCTTTAAGTATAGAGCAGACAGAGTTGAAAGATTCCAAAATACCCCTGTCATTTGATAACCAGATTGTTACTATGAATAAATTACAAACTTTGAAATGCCTGTATGCAAATGATAGAAGTCTTAAAAATAAGATGGGAGAGCTAGAATATATAGAAATAAACAAATGGTTAAATATAATTGGAATCTCAGAGACCTGGTGGAAGGTGGACAACCAATGGGGCACTGTGATACCTGGGTACAAATTATATCGCAATGATAGAGTAGATCAAATTGGTGGAGAGGTTGCACTCTATGTTAGAGAGGGCATTGAATCAAACAAGATAAAAATTTTGCAGGAAACAAAATACATTGTAGAATGTGTATGGATAGAAATTCCATGTAAAAAGGGGAAAGGCAATGGCAGTGAGGGTGTACTACTGACCAGCTGGCTAGAATGAACAGATGTATGACAAAATGCTAAAAGAAATTAGGGAAGCCAACAAATGTTGGAACACAGTAATAATAGGTGATTTCAATTACGCCAATATCGACTGGGTCAATGTCACAGCAGGACATGCTAGGGAGGTAAAGTTTCTAGATGAAATAAAAGCTTTACACAGCAGCTTGTTCATGAACTAACACAAGGGGAAGCTAGTTTAGACCTAGTCCTTAGTGGAATGCAGATCTAGTGCGAGAGATAATAGTGTTGGGGCCACTTGGCAATACTGATTATAAATTATCATATTTAATTAATGGAGGGAAGACAAGGAAATCCACGGCACTAGCATTCAACTTTCAGAATGGAGGAAAAAAAGATAAAATGAGGAAAATGATTAAGAAAAAAAATAAAAGGAGCAGCTGCAAAAGTTAAAGGTTTACATCAAGCATGGGTGCTGTTTAAAAATACTATTTTGGAAGCATAGACCAAATGTATTCAATGCTTTAAGAAAGGTAAAAGGAAGGCCAAACAACTGACAGCATGGTTTAAAGGTGAGGTCAGAGAGGCTGTTATAGTCAAAAAAGTATCCTTTAGAAAATGGAAAAAAGGAGCCGAATGATGAAAACAGGAAACAACAATGACAAATTACATGCAAGGAATTGATAAGGCAGGGTGTGATGGGGGTTTATAGAATGTTACCCATCCCTCTCCAAAGAGATTATTAACAGTTCCCTTTAGGAGAGTCTGCTACCCAGAGCTTAAGGCTGGGAGAGTGTGGCTCAAAGGGAAAACAAAATCAGCTTTAATTCTGTCCCAGGTGTTAAACCTCTAGGCTGCAGGAGGGAAAGAGATCCATGGAGCCAGAAGTCATTCAAAGGCAAGCTATGCAAAGGAGTTCTGAGGTAGGAATTTTAACTGAGGCTAGTGGAGGAGTAGCCTAGTGGTTAGAACGCTGGCTTGGTAACCAAGCAACCAGGGTTCAATTCCCACTAGCACTCCTTGTGGCCTTGGGCAAGTCACTTATCCCTCCACTGCCTCGGAAGAAAGGCCTGGCAATCTACCTCCGGTGACACTGCCAAGAAAACCCAGGAGCTTCTGGGTCACCAGGAGTCAGGACTGACTCGAAGGCACACATTGCATTTGCAGAGGAAGGGCCGGGAGAACCAGCTTGTAGAGGTTTAACAAGCTGGGGCAGAAGTAAGCTGATTTTGTTTTCCCTGAACTGAACTGTGTTTTGCTTTATGGTGGTTTAACAGGCTGAGACAGAATAAAAATTGCTTTTGTTTTCCCTGAACTGCTGTCTGGCCTGTGTTTCAAAGAAAACCCTTTCCCACCGCATGCCACACTACCACATATGGTGGCAGCCTTGGGATTTCCTCTCACTATGAGACTGAGGGAAAATCCAAGTCCCTCCAGTGCTGGGCCTCTACAGTAGGTCAGGATTTTTAGTTTAGCCTCACCCTAGTTAGGTAGCTTAAAGAAGGCATAGTTAGTGCCAGATAGGCAGGCTTTGTTTTGGCCACTAAAGGTTTATGAGAGCTGGAGTACTGTAGGGTTAACCCAGGTACAGAAGAAGCAGCTATGGTGGTATTGCAATAGAACTGTGACAAGCCAGGATGGAGCGGCTCCTCCAGATTCTGGCAGAAGGTCAGCAGCAACAGTATGAGAAATAACAGCAGCAGCAGATACAGGATCTTATTTGAGTACAGGGGGAGTTACAGAAGAGTTCCTTAGCTCAGTTGACCCAGGTCCTGAGGAGACTGCAACTCTACCCTCTAGCACAAGCGCTTCTTAAAATGATGGCAGAAGACAACCAGACCACTTCTTGGTGAACTTTGAACGAACTGCCCGCATGACTGGGTGGCTGGAGGTGATACTGACTATTTGGGGAATCTGCTGATGGGCAGCAGTCAGAATGCATTCCAGGGCTTCAATCCAGATGGGCGAGCTACATATACAGCTGTCAAGGCTGTCATACTGTAATGGGTTGGCTGTACCCCAGAGGTCTACCACCAGCAATTCAGAAGGGGAGGGGTCCGGATATAAGAGAGCCCTTGGAGGTTCCTCTATCAGTTGAAGGATCTTGCATAGAAGTGGCTGCAACCAGAGGGAAGGACCATGCCCAAGACAGCCATTGATGGCATCAGATAATAGTAGGCTTGTAAAATCTTGGCAAATGCTCTGTAATGTCTCGGATCTTGTAACCAGGCAGATAGCACACCTCCTGGGACATCATGTCTGGATGGCAGATGAGTCCTCTGAATCCCTTAGAAGGGACTAACCATCACCATTACCCTTCACTTTGTAGTGATTTCGGGGTTTTTGGACTCTGCTACCTCCAGTACCAGGAATGTTGTTGCCCATTCCAGTTCCAGGTTTGAATACCAGTTCCTCATTTCTAAGGAAGGTCAAGTTAAGGTGTTGAGTCTGCAGGTCCTAGTGATCTGTGTCTAGCTGTCATCAGTTTGAACAGTGTCATCTTCCCTTCTGCTGGAAATTTTAGATGCCTCTGAAGCATTTCATCAATGTACTATACCTCTCATTTTCATGGATATGTCTTAGCCTCACTGCATCTTTTCTCATTTCCTCAACTTGTTTCCTGAAGGATTCAACCTGCAGGCATCTGCCTGCATTGATCTTTCATAATTTTGTTTAGTCAAATTTGTGTTTCTGGATGGCTATATACTTGCAAAAAAAAATGTTTGCCTTTCTTTCCTTCGTTCTTTAAAAGAGTACAGTATTGGTAATTCCTACTTGTCGATAGCCTTCCTGTTCACAAACTAGGGGCAAACAACTTAAACTAGAGTTTCCAAAGCTTCTAGCCAAACATTTCTCTATATTCTTTGTCTAGCCTTTATAAATAAGAGATTTGAAATTGTCCTCGGTTCAGATAAGGTTTACAGACTTGTGGAACTGAATCCGTGATATTTACCTGCTTGGAATTGGAGGATAAATTAGCTATTAAATGTGAAGGATCATTTTCTTGCTTGGAATTGAAGTAAGAATTTGCTTTTAAAGTTGCAGTTTTTTTTCCATAGGGTACTAGATTCTTAAATGGTTAATGCAGAGCAACTGAAACCGGTGAGAGCAGGCAGGAAGCAGTTTTTGGAATATACATAGAACTGAGTTCACCTCAGCATCATTTTTGTATATTTTCACTGCTTAGCTTCTTTTGCTTTTAGATTTCCATTGCAAGTGGGCATGTCGGAGGCATGGTTAGAGCCTGGGTAGATCAAAAATCTCCACATGTATTCTACATTGCATATGGGGAATGTGTGTGTATGTTCACAATTTTCTACATCAGGAATTACAACTGCTCTCTGACACATATAGGTTTCTAAAAAGTGTCTGTTTTGGCAGCCTTTTACAGGAGGGATTAAGGAGGTTATCCTCTTTTAATCTCCTGTTGTTTATTTCCCTCTTCAAACTGGACTTGAATAAAAATCCTCTTCAGTAGGTTAGCTGGTCTGTTGCAGAAGACACTTCACTCCTTCTTCAATAGGTGGACACCATCTCTGCTTAGCAGCCCTTAGAAATCATGCCCTAGTCGAGGAAGTCAAAAGGCTCTCGACACCATCCACAAAGCCAGGATGTCAGTCTCTGGTCCTCGGCCTTGACTCTCAACAAGGAGGATAGAAGAGGACACCACTTGTGGACCTAACTGCTTCACTTTCTCTTCCAGAGCTACAAAGTTACTTTTTATATGCTCAGTTGGGAACCTAGCAGTATCATTTGTGCTAACACGGATGAGCAGCATGAGATAATAGTCAGTAGGCTTGATGAGTCTTGGCAAACTCTCTGTAATGTCTTGGATCTTGATTCAGTCATGCCCAGTCAACAAATGGATGTCTCTGTACCTCTCAGAAGGGAATCACCAACCACCACTACTCCTTCGCTTCCTACTGGTTGCTTATCCTAGAGCTTTGGGACCTGATATTGAGGTAGGATGGCTAGGCATGAGTACAGTGCCTAGTCACTGCTACCATCCTCTAACCCCAGATATTCAATGCCGGGGTCATATGCGGCCCCAGCATTGAATATCCGGGGTCGGCGCACATGCCCGGAAGCCGCAGAAGCTAACCGGGTTGCGGCAATATTGCACCACTGCCTGGTTAGCTTCTATGGGTAAAGATACGCTAGCTTTTGTAGAGCCTACCTTTTACCTGTAGACGCTAACCGGGTAGCGGTGCAATATTACTGCTACCCAGTTAGCCCATGACATGCCCTAGAATGCCCACAACACACCTTGATGCTAAACGGTTAGCATCGAGGCATGTAAGGGATAAGATCAGGGATATTCAGCAGCACTAACCATGTTAGTGCCATTAAATATCCCACTGAGTGACTTTTACATGGTTTACAGGGCTGTAAACTATGTAAGTGCCTTTTGAATATTGGGTCCTTGGTGCTTTTCGAGCTTTTGTGCTTCCTGTTCCTGCGATGTTTTCGCCTCTTATTCAGTTATCAGAAGAAACTGAAAACTTGCTTATTTGAGAAACTGTTGGATAGACTGATTGCTGTCACGTTTTGGAGATCTGTGATGGAAAAGTAGATAGCTCTTGTTTATAGCAGCTTTTGTTCTATGCTATCTTTGTATGATACTATGATTTTATGATCCTATTTTCACTTTTTAAGTGGGTTATAAATTTGATTTTAAATTAAATTTAAATTAAGAATTTATGATTCAGCCTCTTAGTATGGCTCACCAAAGACTCCATTCTCTGCTGTATCAGCAGCTGATCTTTTACCAAGCCATTATCATGGGTTTTCAAGTCCATAATTTGAAGTTGAATAGTCTATATCTTATCCCCAATCTGTTCTGCTCATTGATTATACCTTGTATTCTGCTATTGTACCCAATATATAATCCATTAGTGCCTCACTCTTGATTCAAATAACATCGAAAACACTAATTCACAACTGGAACAAAGTCATAGCCAGGGTTGCTGAAGTCCCTCAAGAAAATAGAATAATTAGAAAGCACCATAGTGTCACCTGGTTCCCTGTGGAACTAAGGGACACCAAGCATAGACTCAGACAGATGTAAAGATGGCATTAATCAAAGAGCTGAAGCAACCATGATGCTTACATTTTATTTTATTTATTTGTTTATTTATTTAATGTCTTTTCTATACCGCGCTCTTTCAAATCAGTGCGGTGTACAGTCAACAAACTTGTGCAGTGCAGGCAGGGCCCACACTGGACTTACAGAGAACAGGGATTTTTACATGGGCTAACAGGGTAACTATGTACAGGCAGGCTGGCTGTCACAGGTGACGGGGCAGCTCACAAATTACTTACAGGCTGGTTTAACTATGTACAGATTGACAGGTCAAAGTAGGAATACCTTCTACCTGCCGGGTGTCTCCTGGTCTAGAGTGTGGGGCTGTGCTCTTGCGGGGTGGCTGTGCAGGGGATGACAACCTGACTCCTGAGTGTGGCTGGCTGTGAGATATCAGTTTGGTCGGTGAAGTGTTGGAGGAACAGATGGTGCTTCAGCGCCTTCCAAAACTGGGTGAGGTCAGTGATGGTGCGGATGGCCGGTGGGAGTGCATTCCAGCATGTGGGTGCATATAGCGCAAAGGCTGTTTTTCTGGTTGACTGTGCACATTTCGTAGTTTCCTTCGGGAGTACCAGGGTGTTGGCGGTGGCTACTCTCCTAGTTCTTTTGAGGGGGGTGGGCTGGATGAGGTCCGTGAGGAAGATGGAGGAGCACCTGTTGATGGCCTTAAAGGTCATTAGTAAAGCTTTAAAGGAGAGTCTGCAGTGGACAGTTAGCCAATGTAGGTGATTCAGTATTGGGGTTATGTGTTCTCTCCTGGAGGCCCCGTGCAATAATCTGGCAGCTGCATTCATTGCAAGCTGTAGGGGATTCAGCGTGCTCTTTGGGAGTCCGTGTAGTATAATGTTGGCATATTCAAAATGCGGGATTACTAGGGCTTGATAGACTGTCTGGAAGTCATCTGGCTCAAGCAGCTGTCGTAGGTGACGGAGCATCCGTATTTTGTTGTAGACCGCTTTAACCATGTTGCTCACCTTGGCTTTCATGTTGAGCTGTTGGTCTAGCATGACCTCTAGGTACCGTACAGTGGGTTTGCTGAGGAGCTCAGCATCTCGTACCTTCAGAGCAGTGGGTGGAGTGAATGCTGGGTTTCTGGTGATAAAGAGGACCTCTGTTTTCTTGAAGTTTATCTTGAGCATCTGCATGTGTAGCCAATCCATGACGGCATTGAAGCAGGATGTCAATGATGAGAGATCTGGATGTTTGGTTGAGATAGGCATGTAAAGCAGAACGTCATCGGCATAGACCAGGTAGTTGATATTGAAAGAGCAGATGAGCTCGCAAATGGGCTGCATGAACCGTAGGGCCGAGAATGAAGATCCCTGTGGGACACCTTTCTCTTGCGGGAAAGGTTTGGAGGTGATGGAGCCGGTACGGACATGCTGCCATCTGTCTGTTAAGTATGACTGGCACCAGGTTAGTGCTGTCCCGAGAATGCCCTTCTCCTTGAGGCATGTAAGGAGTATCTCGTGGCTGACGGAGTCAAAGGCTGCAGCAACGTCCATGAAGATCAAAGCAAACCCTTGTTTGATGTTGTCCAATCCGATGGTCAACAAGCTGAAAAGAGTGGTCAATAGGGTCTCCATGCCATGAGACTCCCTGAATCCATGTTGGCATGGGTCGAGGGGTATGCTTGTCTCGATGTGGTGATGAAGTTGCTGTTGGACGACCTTCTCAATAATTTTTTCCAGGAGTGGGATGCTCAAGATTGGCCTGTCGGAATCTGCCTTCGCTGGGTCTAACTTGTTGTTCTTAAGCAGAGGTCTGATGGCTGTTTGCTTCAGGCTTCGAGGGAAGGTCCCAGTCGAGAATGATAGCTCCATGGAGTTTGGCCAGAAAAGGGCTGAGGTTGCCACGCAGAGATTTTACCCAAAATTCTGGGCAGGGGTCGTTCTGAGCTGTAGTAGTGTTTATGGCTGTGATGATGTCTTGAATGCCTTTCTCAGTTGGGGCCGAGAAGGTGGTGATGAAGTCACAGGTGTCCTTCGTGTCCAGAGTCAGGGTGGGTGGTGGGGTTCCGTGGTGTGTCCCCAGCGAGACAGGGGGGTTTGTGGTCTCCTCGGACTTGCTTGTTTTGGCCTACAAGTAGTCGGCGTATTCCTGTGGGTCAGGGAGGTTAGGTTGAGTGTGGGATGGATCTTTTGTTAGAGACTTGATTAGGTTAAAAAGCTTGTGTGGTTTATTTAGGGAGCGCTGCAATAACTCTGCATGGAATTGCTTCATTCTTGCTGAAACTGTTGCACGGTGCCTTCCTAGATGAGTAAGGTATGACTCATGGTTCTCAGTTGTCCGTGAGCGATGCCAGTGTCTCTTGAGCTTTCTAAGGTGGAGAAGTGACGTCCGAAGCTCAGGGGAATACTATGGGGCATTCTGTCTTCTTCTAGATGGCTTATTTGTGGGTGGTCGGTGTACGATGGCATCCAGGCTCGTGTTCCATGTGGAGATCATCTCGTCGAGGTTGTGAGGTAGGGGGTTTAGGAGAGGCTGGGCTCTGTTCAGGATCTCTTCCTTGTTGAATGGCCGGAAACGCCTTGATGATACTGTGGGAGCCTTGAGTGAGGGCTGGGTGTTACTATGGTCAGGGTGTGTTGGCATCTGGAATCTTATCAGTCTGGAATCTTATCAAGCTCCAAGAGTATTATGATTTGACAAACAGGATAAAGAGAGAATACCACTTCAAGCTTCTATTGTGCTCATTAAACCATCCTAGAGAGCTTTTGGAGATATTAAAATCACTCACAAAATGCTCCACTCAAAAGGCAAGGGTAAGCAAACTCCCTCCACACACACTAGCTGACCTCCTCCTAAGCAAGACTATTGCAAGCCACAAGGGTTTAGATATGCCCCATCATACCAGGAACAGGCTCCCACCTCCCCCTCCTGGCAAAGCTTCAACCTCACCTCATCTGAACAAGTTGTGACTATAATTTCTAACCTCAAGACCACTACTTCCCCGCTTGACCCATGCCCAGGGAGATGGATCAAGATATCCCATGCTCACCTAGTTCCATTCATACTCAAGCTCACCCAAGAAGCCCTCACACAGGGCTACATGCCCTCCAGCCTCAAAAATGCCTCTATTCATCTAATTATTTAGAACTCTACTTGACCCAAATCTCCCCACATCCTACAGGCCCATCGCAAGCTTGCCTTTCCTGGTGAACATTATCAAAAAAGTTTCACAAAACCAATTGCAGGATTATACAGTATCACCTCCTATGCACCACTCGATCCACAGCAATATGGCTTCAGGCCAAAGCATGGAGTAGAGTCTGTTCTAACAGCACTCATAGACAGACTTGTGAAGGACATGGACAAGCCACACTATGGTTTCATCATGATATTCCTCGACATTGCTTTTGCATTTGACTCAAACAATCACAACATCCTTATATTATGACTACAATCCCTGGGCCTAAAGATACTATCTTGAAATGGTTTTACTCTTACCTTACAGGGAGATACCAGCAGGCCAAGCTAGGGTCATTCAGGTCAGTATGGGGTCCCACAAGGATCTGCCTTATCTCTGCTATTCAATATCTACCTTCAGTCCGTTTGCTCACTCTTAAAGGACCACAGCATATTTTATCACATATATGTGGATGACATAATGCTATAAATACCATTCTCTACCAAATGCCCTTTTTACACCCCGCTGTTACCATGCTTTATGGCAGTCACTAGCTGGGTCTCCAAACACAACCTCACCATCAATTTCAAGATGACTGAGGTTCTCTACATCACACAAAATCCAACCTTCCTCCCCCAACTTCCCTGACAATTCCTGGAGCTCCTGAAGTCATATTAGGGATAAAAACTCAAGTATCATACCTAGGAATTATCCTGGACCAGCACCACACCTTGCAACCATACATCAACAGCATTTTAAGAACCGTATCCCATAAAATGAAACCCGTTCAGAGACTTCAACCACTATTAGATTTAGGTTTCTGCACAGTCTTTCAGACCCTGGTATTCCCACACATGGCCTTTTGTAACAGAATCTTCCAAGGCCTGCCTAAATATGCTCTGTACCCACTACAGCTGGCACAAAACACAGTTGCTTATGTCCTAAATGGTGCCTCCAGAGATGGCCACAAAATGTCAATTCTAAAACAACTTCACTGGCTCCCTGTTATTAGCCAAACTAAATACAAAGCCATTTTGACCATCCTCAAGGTAGCTTATCATCAGAATATTTGCAATCACTATTACACAGGGCACTGGATAATAGGCCACTAATACTACTACTACTGATCATTTGTATAGTGCTACAAGCAGGGGAGGCTCAAGGCAATCTGCTGCCTGAGGCGAAGAATGAGATGGCGCCCCCCCCCCCCGCCTTAGAGGGGGCGGGGCTTTTTTAGAACTCCAATCAGGGACTGAACCAAACCAAAAAGCCGATTAGATTATATGGAGGGAATGCAAAATGTTTGCACACAGGGCCGAACCAAGCTGCAATCACGCCCTTGCAGCTTGGGTGTGTGCCCCCCTCTTCCCCCCTATACCTCCGTCCAGCGCTGCCTGCTCTTTCCCTGCTGCTGCCGCCCTCTGTTTTTTTCATGGCGGTACTGGCAGCAGGGAAAGAGCAGGCAGCGCTGGACGGAGGTATGGGGAGGAGGAGGGGGGCACACGCCCTATCTGAAAGGCGCCGGCACTTTAAGCAGATCTGTCCTGCCCTGCTCTGACATCGGGTCAGAGGGAGGGAAGGAGGTACCAGACCTGCTTAAAGTGCTGCGAAAAGGCTTGGGGGGCGCATTTCGGCTGCCTGCTATTGTCCTGCCAGCGGTGGCAGGGCAACAGCAGACAGACGAAAAGCTCCCCCCAAGCCTTTGCGCCCTGTGCGGCTGCACTGCTTGCACAGGGCTAGGTACGGTCCTGTTTGCACACCAAGGAACTAAAACCGAGCAAGAACCAACAGTGCAGTTTATAAAACTAAATTATAACTCATTTTTATTTTGTTGTTATAAACTGTGTTATGGTTCTTGCTGTTAATTTTTCAACATATATTTTGCATCCACAGTAGGTGCAGAGCAGAACCAGGAAATTCACCCACAGAACTCAATATTAAAAAAAAAAAAATCTGATTCTGATCATCTCACTAACAACAACAACCACTATTCTCCAGTACGGGGCATATTGTGAACTAATAGAAAACACTACAACAAAGAGTAAATCTACCACACCATATCAGCACAAACTTCCAAAACTCACACAAGGAACCCATCAAAAGAAAGCGTCACTGTAAGTACTACAGTGGGCCCTGGAACATCCATACACCTATTTGAAAAGCTGAACAAGTCAAATTACTACAGTACAGTATAGATCTTTATGTACATACTCCATGTTAACAGAACACCTGACCTCAGTCACACGTTCACAACATCGACTCTCACTAAGTACAGAATAAGTAACCATAATCTAAAGTAAAAATAAAAATATGTAGACAAAATTTAAACTGAAACCCCAAGAAGCCAGAGTCCACATGCAGTGCAGCATCAGATAAATAAGAGATGCAGTTCCCCAATACTGTGTAAAATATAAAGATAACAAAAGTCCAATCACTAAAATGAAATAAAATAATTTTTTCTACCTTTGTTGTCTGACCATTTTATTCTCTAATCATGCTGGTCCCGATCGGAGGCTTCTGCTTTCCTGTCTTCTCTTAGCTCTCTTTCTGTGGTCTATGGTCTATCTGCCATTTCTTATCTCTTCTTTTGTTTTCTTCACTTCTTTCCATCAGCCTATTTCCAGTCCCTGTAACCCTTCCCAGTATCAGCCCCTTTCCAGTCCTCCCTCCCGGTACCTTCCAATGTCAACTTGAATTTCCATGACTGCCATTGCTGTCCATTCCCTTCCAGTACCCCTCCTTCCCCCCTGGCCAGCTCCTTCTAGTCCAAATACCATGGCAGCCCCTCTCAGATCCACTCCCTTCCTGTCCCATTCTCCCATCCCCTCGCATCAGCCCATTTGTAGCCCTAGCCCCTAGTTTTCTTCCAAGGCCAGCAGCTCTGTCCTCCCCTCCCCACCATCAGCCTATTCCCAGTCAAAGCCCCCCAGTCAGCTCACTTCCAGTGCTAGTCCCCCCTCAACCCCATTACCAGTGCTAGCCTCCCCTAATCAGCCCATTACCAGTCCTACCCCCCATCAGCCCATTACCAGTCCTAGCCTCCCCTAATCAGCTCATTTCCAGTGCTAGTCCTCCCTCAGCCCATTACCAGTGCTAGCCTCCCCTAATCAGCCCATTACTAGTCCTATCCCCCCCGATCAGTCCATTCCCAGTCCTAGCCTTTCCTAATCAACCCATTACCAGTCCTAGCCCCCCTCCCCCGGATCTTCCCATTACCAGTGCTAGCCCCCCCCATCAGCCCATTAGAATCCTAACCTGCACTGTCTCTCCCCTTTGTCCAGCATTTATCCCCTGTCTGTCCAGTATGTCCCCCTGTCTCTCTCCTTTGTCCAGCATTTGCCCCTTGTCTCTTCCTTTTGTTTAGTACTTGTCCCCTTGTCTCCCCCCTTTGTCCAGTATGTCTCTGTCTTCCCCTTTGTCCAGAATTTTTCCCCAGTCTCCCCCTTTGTCCAGTATTTGTCCCCTGTCTCCCCCTTTGTCCCCCATCTCTCACCTTTGTCTCTCCTCCTGTCCCCCCTCCCTCCTCCTGCACCTCTCATCTGGCGGTGGCGGGGGCACTCTGGCTGTTTTAATTTTAGATTTTGCCACCTCTGCCCTGCCTCTCACTTCCCGCCGTGTTTTTTTCCTAAAGAATGTTTGCAGCAAAAAAAAAAAAAAAGCGACGGGAAGGCAGAGGCAGGGCAGAGGTGGCAAAATCTAAAATTAAAACAACCGGCGTGCCGCCGCCGCACAAATCAGCCTGATCGCTTGCAGCAATCAGGCTGATTTGTCCGACGCCGGCAGCACTCCGGTTGTTCCTGCTGGATGAGAGGGAACCCTTGTCAGTTCCCTTCCAGCCTCCTCCTCCAGTGTCAACCTAGTTGCAGACCCCACCTTCCCCTCACATCAATTCCCTTCCAACACCCCCTGTCAGCCCAGCTGCAGACACCATCTTTCCCTTGTCAATTTCCTTCCAGCCCTCTCCCCCCCATGTCAGCCCCTCCCCCCATGTCAGCCCCGTTGCAGATATCACCTTTCCCTTGTCAATTCCCTGCCTCTCCTCCCCTCTCCCCATGTCAGCCTGCTACCGCCCCCATCTTCCCCCATTGTAGTTCCTGTGCCTCCTTCCCCTGCAGCCGTGGCTCCTTGCCTCTTAGGGAACCGCGGCTGTGCTGGTAACTGCAATAGAATGAAAAAAGAAGCCGGTGCGGAGCCTTCCCATCTCTTGAAGGACTCCGTGCAGCATTGTCCCGCCCCCAAAGGAAGTAGACTCGGCAGTGGCAGCAACTTGTGCGCTTTTTATTTTTTTGTTTGTTTTTTTACCTTTGAAGGCAAAGTGAGGCTGCTGTTTTGGGGGCATTTCCTGCCCTCAAAACTTTGCCGTCTGAGGCAGCTGCCTCACTTCGCCTCATTATAGAGCCGCCTCTTGCTACAAGGCATAATAAGTAGTGCTATTCAGACACATGTAAAAGACGGTCCCTGATCATCAGATCTTACAATCTAGTCAAGACAGACAGCACAAAAGCTGGGGACAAGGACACATCTAAGGGAATGGTAAGGAAACACATAGGAGACTAAGCAGATCAGGATCCAAAAGCAGTCTTGAAGAGGTAATTTTTCAGCTTGGATTTGAACAGGGCCAGAGATGAAACATTGAAACATGATGTCAGAAAAAGACCACATGGCCTTTCAAATCTGCCCTTCCCTATCAACTACCACAATAGTCCCCTGATGTACATACTCAGGACAGCATCACCTAGACAGTACCACATGATCTTATAGTCTAACAAGCCAACGCTGTCTAACCAATTTCCGATGAAAACTCTTCACCTCCCCCATCTATCCCCCTTAGGGCCTGTATCATAAACTTAGATGTGATGCAATCCCTGTGTATATAATGTATAAAGTTCACCTGTTACCCTTGTTTAAATCTCCCTTTGTTTGCTATGTATAAAGTTCACCTGTTATCCATGTTTAAACCCCCTGTTCTATGTAAGTTCAATGTATGGCTGTTCCTCATTGTACAAACTTGTTTATTGTAAACCGTGCTGATGCCGAATAGTGCGGTATAGAAAAACCTTAAATAAATAAATAAAAAAATAAATAAGGAACAGCAAGGTGAAAGGATTGAAGTCTGGAGTTGGCAGTAGAAGAGAAGGGCATAGATAAAAACGATCTTCCAGAAGATTAGAGTTCCTGAGGAGGGGTGTAGGGAGAGATAAGAGATGAAAGGTAGTGAGGAATAGCAGAACGAGTGCACTTATAGGCCAATAGGAGAAGTTTGAACTGGATACGGAAATGGATAGGGAGACAATGAAGCAACTTGAGAAGAGGGGTTATATGAGCACATTGAGGATGGCAGAACAGATTGAAGGGAAGAGAGAATTCAGAGGGAGACCATCAAGGAGAAGGTTGCAATAGTCTAGATGGGAGGTGACTAAAGAGTGGATAAGTGTATTAGTAGTGTGTTCAGAAAGGAAGGGGTGAATTTTGCTCATGTTATAGAGAAACAAATGACAGGTTTTAGCAATCAGTTGGATGTAGAGAAGGAGAGGAAGAAGTCAAAAGCGAACCCAAGGTACGAGCTGAGGAAACAGGGAGTGGTAGAGCGTTCTGCACAGAGATTGAGGAAGGAGGAAGGGAGGAGGTGGGTTTAGGGGGAAAGATAAGAAGCTCAGTTTTGGTCATGATCAATTTCAAATGGCAGTGAGACATCTAGGCAGTAATGTCAGATAGGCAGGCAGAGACCCGGGCCTGGATTGCCGAAGAGATTTCAGGTGTAGAGAGGTAAATCTGAGAGTCATCAGCATAACGATGGCACGGAAAACCATGGGAGGAGATGAGTGCTCCAAGGGGCTGAATATAGAAAGATAAAAGGAGTGGGCCCAAGACAGATCCTTAGGGTACACCAACAGAGAGCGCGGTGGCAGTAGAGGAGGACATACCAGAACAAACTCTGAAAGTGCAATGACAGAGATAAGAAGAGACCACGATAGCACAGAGTTTGTAAAACCAAGCAAGGATAAGGTATCGAGGAGAAGGTGGTGGTCAACAGTGTCAAATAAAGTAGAAAGATCAAGAAGGATGAGGATCAAGTAAAGGCTCTTGGATTTTGCCAGGAACAGGTCACTGGAGACTGGCAAGAGCCATTTCAGTAGAATATAAAGAATGAAAGCCAGATTGCAATGGATCCAGAAGGGCTTGAGATGAGAGAAATTCACGGCAAAAGTGGTGAACTGCACATTCAAGTAATTTAGAAATGAAGGGGAGGAGGAAGATGGGTTGATAATAGAAAGACAGGTAGGTTCTAGAGAGGGTTTCTTGAGGAGAGGTGTGACCACAGCATACTTGAAGACTGCAGTTGTAGTGGAGAGCAAAAGGCTGAGAAAGCATAGTTATTCACCTGTAGCAGGTGTTCTCTAGGAACAACAGGAATAAGTCCTCACATATGGGTGATGTCACCAACAGAGTCCACGTGGGAATGCTCCCCAGCTTCCAAAGGAAGCTTTTGGGAGGATCATTGCACATGTGTGCCCATCCTTCTGCCTGAAAGGATGATGACACAGCTTAATAAAGCAAAAAAAAAAAAAGAGTCAACTTCATGGAGAGCAGGGAGGGTAATGAGGACTTATTCCTGCTGCTCCTGGAGAACACCTGCTACAGGTGGGTAACTATTCTTTTTTTGGGACCAAGCAGGTAGTAAGTCCTCACATATGGGACTCCCTAGCTACAGGTTACCAAAAAAACCTGTAAATAGTCCAACGGGGAAACCAGAAAAATGCACCAACAGCATGAGAAATCGCTGCAAGGTTCTGAGAGTCTGCGTTCAGCTTGGACATCAACATTAGTAGAACTCTACAGTAGCCTGGATGGACATAAGGTCAGGAGGGAGAAGTTGAGCTAATTACCAAACAGGTGCTGTAGTATGGCTTGGCTGAAGTTGCTGTCATGCTGGGAATCTCCATCCAGACAGTAGTAGGCCATGAAGGTGTGGACAGAGGACCAAGTCGCAACCATACAGATCTCCACCATGGAGATTGAGCGCAAATTTGCTACAGATGCAGCCATAGCTTGGACATTAAAAGCCATGACCTGTTGTTCAAGGCTCAGGCAAGCTTATACATATGAAAAGGAGATGTACTCCGCAACCCAGAGTGAAAGGGTATGCTTGGAGACCCCTACACTCAGCCTATTAGGGTCAAAGGAGACAAAAAGCTGAGAAGAGTGGTGGTGGGCTTTCATCCTTTCCAGGTAGGAAGGCAGCGCTCTCCTGCAATCCAAGGTATGCAAGGAAGTCTCAGCCCTGTTGGTGTGAAGTCTAGGAAAGAAGGTGGGGTACACCACCGACTGGCTGAGATGAAAGGCAGAGACTACCTTAGGGAGAAACTTAGAGTGAGTCTGAAAGACCACTCTATTCTGGTGAAATCTCGTGTACACAGGATGTGCCACTAGTACTTGGAGTTCACTAACTCTGTGTGCAGAGGTGACCGCCACTAAGAAGATGACTTCCAGGTGAGATATTTGAGTGGGCAGGAGCTGAGTGGCTCAAAAGGGACAGAGAGAAGCTGCCCAAGCACTATGTTAAGGTTCCACACTACAGGCGGAGGCTTAAGCAGAGGCCGAGATAGCAAGAGGCCTCTCACAAAATGATGGAAAGAGGGTGCGCAGAAATGATTTTACTATCCACCCAACGATGGTAGGCTACCACTTCGCTGAGATGCACTCTTTCAGAGTTCTATTTGAGGTCCTGGTTGGACAGGTAGAGCAGGTAGGTCAGCAAAGCCTCCGCTGGTCAAGAGAAGGGGTTCAGTGCCTTGTTTGTGCACCACAGAGAGAATCTATGCCACTTAAAGGCATAGGAACGCCGTGTGTAGTACTTGCATGAAGCCAGGAGGATGTTCTCCACATTGGCTGGTAGGTGGAGTTCTGTGAGAACTACATGCTCAGCATCCACTCTTTGAGAGCCAGAGAGCAGATATTGGGGTGAAGCAGAGTCCCCTCATCTTGGGAGATTAGATCCGGGTCAGAATTGAGACGGAATGGCTGCATCCAAGACAGCCGGAGGAGGAGAGGGAACCACAGCTGTTTGGACCAGTGCAGAGCAATGAGGATCATGGTAGCCATGTCCTCTTGGAGCTTGAAGAGAGTTCTGGTCCGAAGTGATGTTGGTGGATAGGCATAAAACAGGCCCTCACTCCAGTCCAGCAGAAAATGCATCAGGAGCTATCCAACTGTTGCAGGGAATTCTGGAACAGAACTGTGCCACCTGGGCATGGTCTGGTGATGCAAAGAGGTCTATGCTTGGGCTGCCCCACATCTGGAAGATGCGACAGGCAACATGTCTGTTGAGGGTCCACTTGTGAGGTTGAAAGTCTCCACTGAAGCGATCTGCCAGGACACTGAGTTCTCCCGGTAGGTACACCACTTGGAGAAGCATGCTGTGTGAAATAGCGAACCTCCAGAGAAACTTGTTTCCTAGCAGAGGAGATACGAGCTCATGCCCTCCTGTGTTTTGATGTAGAACATTGCTACTTGGTTGTCAGTCTGGATTAGGACCACTTGATTGTCAAGCTGCTCCAGAAAAACCCTGAGCACATAGCATGGCATGGAGTTCCAGAAAGTTGATCTGGTGATGGCTTTCCCCTGAGGTCCAGAGGCCCTATGTGCAGAGGCCATCAAGATGGGCCCTTCCCAATCCATCTTGGATGCATATGTTGTCAGACAGATGCATATGTTGTCAGTGTCTGACTTCTGATTAACCAGTTGTCCAGGTAGGGGAAGACAAAAATTCCTAGTGTCCGAAGGAACACGGCGATGACCACTAGACATTTCATGATGACCCTCAGGACAGAGGCAAGGCCAAAGGGTAGCACCCGGTACTGATAGTGCTATCCACTGAGCATGAAATGGAGATACTGCCGATGAAGGGGGTGAATGGGGAGGTGAGTATAAACATCTTTGAGATCCAAGGAGCACAGCCAGTCATCCCATTGGAGGTAAGGCAACAAGATTCCCAGGGAGATCATCTTGAACGTTTTCCTCAGTAGGAACCGGTTGAGGTTCCGAAGATCCAAAATGGGCCAAAAAACTCCCATCTTTTTGGGAACCAGAAAGTAATAGGAGTAGAACCCCTTTCCAATTTGAGAGGGAGGGACGGGTTGACAGCCAGGTCAGCCAAGAGAGCCTGGACCTCCTTCTGGAGGAGTTCTTTATAGGAAGGATCGTGGGGGTACTCCCCTGGGAAGAAGGGTGGAGAAAGTTGATTGAAGAGCAACAGGTACTCATCCCAAACCAAGCTTGAGGACCCAGGAGTCTGATGTTATTGTTGGCCACTTGTGGGTGAAATGAATAAATCTCCCTCCCATCTGAGGGGGAACCGAGTCTGCAGTAGGAAGGGATGCCATGCTTCTTAGGAAGGAGTCAAAATTCTCCTCCAGGCTGCAATTGTGGCACAGGTTGGGACTTTTAGGGCTTGGGGAGCTGCTCACACTGGCCCTGACCCTTCTGCTGCTGCTCCTGCTCCTGCTGACAGCCATGATATAACTGATACGGCAGGTAGTCTGCATAGTATTTTGTCTTCTTGGGGTAGAAAAGATTTTTTGCCAAGGATTTCTTCTTAGAAGAGTCCCTCATCTTGTGCAAAATCCAGTTCATGGTCAACTGCTCATGTTTGAGATCTCTGGTCTTGTCCTTCATCAGCTTGCTGAAGAGGTTTTCACCCTGGCAGGGAACATTCCTAACAGGGGCTCTGCATTTCAAGCCAAGGAAAGAGTGTATGGCTTTTAAATTACTAGCTCTCTGCCTGAGAGCTCTTAAAGGATTCTGGTAAATTTTTTTTAAACAAAGTTATATTCTTTTTGGTGCTTTAGTTCAAAAGGGGAAATATTGTCTTTAGTGGTGTAGGTTTAAAACATTGCTTTTAGTATCTTTCTCAGCTCTTTGAAGCTACTGACACCTCATTAGGTGTTAGTTCCCTTCCTCCCCCCCCAACTCCCACCCACCCATGTGAGCTGTCTTGCTTTATAGGGCACCTTCCCCAATTAGCTACACACAGGGACTTGGAATTAGCTCACTTAGAACACACTTAAAAGAGGTTAACTTCTTTTTCTCTGAAAGGACAGCTGGGAAACAGGCTGGTACTTTGGTAGATCTCTATCTCTTTTGCTTCAACAGGCACCTAAGCTCCACCAACTGAACAATGGCTGGGAAAAATCATATTACCAAAGCTGTTGCCCCAGTTACAGTTTCTGCCTCTGTCCAGACAGAGATCCCAATGCCAGTTGAAGGACCGGTTCCATGTGCAGGATGCCTGCATACTGAAGCTCTCAGGAAACAATTGAAGGAGCTCAGAGAAGAGGTGGTGAGGCTGAGGAGCATTCAAGACAGTGAGAAATACATTGATGAGATGCTTCTTGTAACATCCAAGCTCTCCAGCAGAGGAGAAGATGGGAGCCTACAGAATGACGAAGGTTAGAAACAAGTCACCAGGGCCTGCAGAATTACCAATCCTATTCCTCCAGCCCTTGAACTGAAGAATCATTATGCAGCCCTGGAAGTGGAGGAGGTGAAAGCATCCTTGGAAAGGGAAGAACCAGAGTTCAAGCACCCCAAAGTTGCAGAATAAGTAACCACAAGGAAGCAAAGGGTAGTGCTGGTTGGTGACTCTCTTCTGAGGGGTACTGAGGGGTCTGCCGATGAGACTTGATGTCCAGAGAAGTATGCTGCCTGCCAGGTGCCAAAATCCGAGATGTTATGGAGAGTTTGCCGAGACTCATCAAGTCCATTGACTATTACCTGATGTTGCAAATCCATTTTGGCACAAATGATACTGCCAGGAACCCTGTGAGTGAATAAAAAGTGACTTCATGGCTCTGGGACAGAGGATGAAGCAGTTAGGGGTGCAGGTGTATTCTCTTCAATTCTCCCCATTGCCAAGGCAGAGAAGCTTGCATCCTGGAGATGAACGCATGGCTGCACAGGTGGTGTCATCGGGAGCGTTTTGGCTTCCTGAACCATGAGATGCTGTTCCAAGGGTGGCAGAGCAGAGATGGCATCCATCTGTCCAAGAAGAGTTGACATGTCTTCAGTAGCAGACTGGCTAACCTACTAAAGAGGGCTTTAAACTAGATTCATTGGGGATGGGTGAAGAAAGCCCCCAGGTAAGTGAAAGCCCCCAGCTAAGTGAAACATTAAATACCTTTATAGAAACAGGTAAAAGGGGCAATATCTGGAAGGCAGTGTCTGTAAATGTTTGCAGCATGGAAAATAAGATCCCAAATGCTAAGGCTTTAATGGGAGAGAATGACTTGGATTTAGTGGCAGTAACAGAGACATGGTTCACGGACAACCATGACTGGATGTAACTATACCAGGCTATACTTTATTCAGAAAGGACATGGTAGGAAGAAGGGGAAGAGGAGTGGCACTATATGTAAAAAATAATATTATAGCTTTGGAAATACAGGGCTTAAAAGGGAGTGAGGAAGCACTGTTGGTTAAACTAGAAAGAGGGAAAGAGAAATCTATTTCCATTGGTGTGATATACAGACCTCCCTCACAGGTTGAAGAGGTGGACGGAGAGTTAATTGAAGACATACGCAGCATTGCCAGGAAAGGGGAAGAGCTACTGATAGGGGATTTCAATATGCCAAATGTTGACTGGCACATCCCTGCTGCAGAATCATCTAGATGTAAGGAGATCCTGGATTCTCTACAGGGAGAACTATTCAGGCAATTGGTAACAGAACCCACACATAAAGGGGCCATACTGGACTTTTTGCTTACCAATGGTGAAAGTGTTTCTGATGTTATAGTGGGAGATCATTTTGTATCTGGTGATCACCAGATGATGTGGTTCAGTATTAGGACTATGGTTGATAAAATTCATTCAAAAGCGAGGGTCTTAGACTTTAGGAAAACTAACTTTGCCAAGATGAGACAATACCTCAGGGAGTTGTTAGTGGGATGGGAACAGTTGGGGGAAGTAGAAAAACAATGGGCTAAACTGAAAGGGGATATTTTAAGGGCAACCAACCTTTCTGTTAAAATGGTAAATAATGGTAAAAGGAAAAGGAAACCGCTATGGTTTTCGAAAGGAGTATCTGAAAAGGTGAAGAAAAAGAGGGAGGCCTTCATAAAATACAAGAGATCACAGATAGAGGAAGACAGGCATCTATATTTGGAAAAACTTAAGAGAAGCAACAAAGTAGTCAGGAAAGTAAAGATTCAGAGAGAGGAGGAAATAGCCAATGCAATAAAATAGGGGGATAATACATTTTTCAGATATGTTTATGGGAAGAGGAAGGGCAAAAGTGGTATTGTCAGACTCAAGGGTGAAGGGGAGGAATATGTAGAAGCTGATGAGGATAAAGCGGAATTGCTTAACAAATATTTCTGTTCTGTGTTCACAGATAAAGAACCAAGAGCAGGACATCAGAAAACATTCACAAAGAGAAACAGAAGCGAGGGGCATCTTGAACGATTTTCAGAAGACTGTGTTCATGAGAAACTAGCTAAATTTAAAGTAGACAAAGCGATGGGACCAGATGAGATACACCCTGGAATACTGAGGGAACTTGGGGATGTTCTAGCAGCAACTCTGACCTTTTCAATGTCTCTTTGGAGTCTGGAGTGGTACCAGAGGACTGGAGAGAGTCATGTGGTCTCTTTACATAAAAGCGGAAGTATTGGAAGTGCTGCTGAAAGAGAAAATAGTGAGGGTTCTGGAGTCCAATGGATTACTGGTTCAGAGGCAGATCTTGTTGGACAAATCTGATTGATTTCTTTGACTGGGTGACCAAGGACCATTTGGTGTATTTAGATTCTAGTACAGCCTTTGACACCGTTCCGCACAGACGACTTATAAACAGTCTGAGCACCCTAGGGATGGACCCTAAAGTTACTGCTTAGGTTAGAAACTGGTTGAGTGGGAGGCAATAAAGGGTATAGGTAAACGGAGCTCACTGTGAGGAGAAGGAGGTTACCAGTGGTGTGCTCCAGGGATCTGCCCTTGGTCTGATTCTTTAACATCTTTGTTAGTGATATTGCAGAAGGGCTGTCGGGTAAGGTTTGCCTCTTTGCAGATGATACCAAAATATGCAATAGAGTAGACACCCAGAAAGATGTAGATAACATGAGGAGGGATCTAGCTAAGCTTGAAGAATGGTCTAGAATTTGGCAGTTGAGATTTAATGTTAAAAAATTCAAGGTCATGCATTTGGACTGCAGCAATCCAAGGGAGTGATATAGTATAGGGGGTGAAGTACTTCTGTCCACAAAGAAGAACGGGACCTAGGCGTGATTGTGTCTGATGATCTTAAAGTAGCTAAACAGGTAGAAAAGGTGATGGTGAAAGCAAGAAGGATGCTTGGGTGCATAGGGAGAGGAATGGCCTGCAGCAGAAAGGAGGTGTTAGTGTCTCTGTATAGGTCTTTGGTGCGACCTCATTTGGAGTATTGTGTGCAATTCTGCAGACTGCACCTTCAAAGGGATATAAACAGGTTGGAGTCAGTACAGAGGGTGGCTACTTAAATGGTTAGTGGTCTTCGTTATAAAGCATATGAGGATAGACTTAAAGATCTTAATATGTATACTTTAGAAGAAAGGCGGAATAGAGATGACATGATTGAGACGTTTAAATACCACCATGGCATAAATGCACAGGAGGAGAGTCTCATTCAATTGAAAGCAAGCTCTGATATGAGGGGACGTAGGATGAGGGTGAAAGGGGATAGACTCAGGAGCAATATGTGGAAATATTTCTTTATGGAAAGAGTAGTAGATGCGTAGAATAGTCTCTCACTGGAAGTGGTAAAGATGACAACAGTATCTGAATTCAAAAAAGCATGGGACAAACACAGAGGATCTCTAAAGGGAAAAAGGGGACTGTTGTAGTGGTTGATATGCTACGGCAGACTTGATAGAAATATGATGGCAGAAAAAGACCACATGGCCTATGTTTATATGTTGTCCTGCACCCACTGTTCTAAATCATAAGACTGCAGCCAAGCTAGATGGCGAGCCCCGATGCCCACTGCGGCTACCTGAGCTACTGATTCAAATCCATCAAAGGCCGCTTGGGTCATGTATTTGTAGCTCTCCTTGATCTTGGAGACAAGACCATGTTAGCACTCAAATCTTTTGTCTGGAAGGATAGCCAAGAAATCGGCCAGGTCACCCACTAGATCCCTAAGATACATGCTCATGTAAAGTTGATAGGCCTGGATGTGGGCCACCAACATGGAACCCTGGTAGCACTTCCTGCCAATGCCATCCAGGGTCTGAGCCTTCCTGCCTGGAGGCACAGAGGAATGGTTCTTAGTGTTGTTGATCCTTCTCATGACCAACTCCACAACCATGGAATTGTGTGGGAGCTGTGGCTTTTCAAATCCAGGGATCTTGTGAAATTGGTACATGGAATCTGAATGCCTACTCACTGAGGCAACAGTGAGGGGGGGTCTCTCACATGTGGAACAGCAGCCACTCCAGGATCTGGTGAACAGGGACTGTAATAGCCTCCTTAGGAGGAAGGATATATCCTCCTCAGCCTTGATAGTAAAGGGCAAGGCTTTGGCCATGTCCCTCACAAACTCATGGAAGGATATATCCTCTGCTAGGGACTTCCAGAACTCATACAGTGGAGAAGGCTCCGAGGAGATGTCCTGATGATGCTTGAGCATCGGGGACTCCTCTTCCTACTTGGTTTCTCAGCCATCAGAATCAGAATCGGTAAGGAAGTCGAAATACCGATGCAATTCCTTAAGGCGCCTCCGGCGGTCGGGAGGGGATGATGGAGTCAGAGTCTCTGGACAGTCCAATATGGAGGTGTTTTGGGTGGAACCCCGGGGCACTGACCGGGACTTTGACCATCTACCCAAGCTGACTTCCTGGCCATGGAGAGCATGGGCATCCAGGATGGGCTGCACCTCCATGGATGGGGCTACCCTTGGCACTGAGGGTCTTGGGCAGCCTGTGAGACCAGGAACACAGCCAGGCTGCATTTGAGGGCCTGCATGTGCTCAGCCAGAAGTGTGGAGTCCGAAGTGGTGGGAACTGGGGCATCTATTGTGATCTCCAGTGCCGGTTCCCTTATCGGGGACTCCACGATGGTGACCATATCAGGAGTCACCCAATAACCCTTCTGGGCCTTGGGAAGCAACTCCTCCCACTGGTCCAGCTTAAGAGGCCATTCCTGGCCCTTGCCCTCAGGGTCGCTCCAAGGAGGCTTTGATACTGGTGTCCATGTGACTTGTCCCCACTCTCAGCATCACCCCTTGACTTGGTCCTTCTGGGGCTGACATTCATCAAAGGATGGCTGCCAGTCCTATGCACCAAGGCCCTTGGCTTTGAGTGAGCATGGCCCCCGTATGAAGCTGAAGTCTCGGCAGAGGCCTTTGAAGGTATCAACACCAACATCAATGGCAATGCCGATGCAGATTTTATAGGATCAGTCTTGATTAAGCTCGTTAATGCCTTCATTGAGGTGGGATGTTGATGAAGGCATTAACGAGCTTAATCAAGACTGATCCTATAAAATCCTATAGCCGAAGTAAGTACGCATGCGCGGCGTTTTTTTGAAAAAGATAGCTAACTCCTGAAGACGTGGGCAGCATCGGTTTTGCTGACGGTGGACAAAAAATTGGTTAGTAACATATTTTTGTAATTTAGGTGGTAGCTCGGTTTTAGGTCAATGGGGGCTCTATTCTGCAACTAGTCAATGTTAGAAGAACGGATGTTGTTTTTATTTGTTTATAGGGGGCCACGAGAAGCAGGAGCTTTTCTCTATGATTCTGACTGGCGGAGCCAGTGGTTTCAAGACAAGAGCTAAATTGATATCTCCCTTGAAGAAAGATTGATATCTCCCTTGAAGCATTGAAGAAAGCAAACTACAATCTCCCTTGAAGCATTTTCTTCAAAATTCCCCTGAAGAACCCCGTGTGGGAGAAACGCGTGGGAGCGCTACAACGACAGCGTTGGGAACATTCATCTGGACTTTGGGAACGTTCATTTGGACTTTGGGAACATTCATCGGGACTTTGAGGAAATTGTTGGGAACCTTCATTTTGACTTTGATGCATTTTAGATTTTTCATATGTCATTTGTTTATACACTTTGGTAGGGTTGGCGGTTGAGCCATTTTTGAAGATAATTGGCTGTACTTTAATTATGTAATGTCTTAAGTATGTTAAATAGTCTTTACATATATTGTCAACTGTTCACCATTCTGGCAGGTCGTTGATGCTAGTTGGCACGGCTCTGTTGGTTCACTGACAGAACGCAAAAAAAGTGCCGGGAAGTCTGAGACCTAGCCATATTTTTGATGAACAGTTAAGTTGAGAAAAGTTTTGAAACTGTAGGGGTACTAAGTTTTGGAGCGCAAAATTGACTTATCAATACAATGGGTCTTTGGTTGGCCTCTATTTCCTTTCTATTTTTCTTAATTCCCCTTTTGCGTCTCTGATTGTGTTAGAGTACCAGGGGGTGGAAAGTTTGGTACATGTGTGTGGGTATACTTTAGCAGGGGCAGTAGTTGCAATAGTCCAGTTCTCGATGATCTTGTCAAAGTCATCTGTATTTTGTTGTAGGTTAGGGAGTACTCCATTCAGAAAGGTTTCTCTGTTGAAGGATTTGAATCTTCTTTTGGTTTTGTGTTTTTTCTGGGTGTAAGTTTTCTGTGCGACTTGGATTTTGATGGTTATTATGTGGTGGTCTGACCATGGTGTCAGTATAATTGTGGAGTGGGAAACTGTCTTAGGTGCTTGAGGTGGTGTAGGAATGAATATGAGGTCCAGGGTTGTTCCATGTCTGTGGGTGGGTTCTTTAATAAGCTGTTGGTAGTGTAGTGCTTCCATTGCTTTAAGGAAGGCTTTGGAATTTTTATTAGGTGTTTGTCCGAGGTTGAAGTCACCTAAGATGAAGAGAGGTTTGCTTGATGTATCATGTGTGCATACTACTCGTATTTCCAGTATCTTTGTCAGCTCCTCCGATTTGGCGTTGGGTGGTCTGTATGTTAGGCATCTTGCCATGTGCTTGTTGGAGATGTGGAGTATACTGGTCTCTTCTGTGCTACATGCTTGGGTAATTTTGAACAAAGACTCTTGGTTAGTATTAGTACTCCACCACCTCTTCTGCCTGCTCTGGGGCAGTGGAAGGCGGTGTATGTAGGTGGAGTGATTTGGTTTATAACTACCTGATCAGTATCATTGAGCCAAGTCTCAGTTATGCAAAGTATATCTGTTCTATGTGTGTGTAAGTAATCCATAATAATATTAGTTTTGTTTTTAATGGATCTTGCATTAATGAGCATGCAATTGAGGGTGGTGTTTACCAAGGGATTGATGTAGTTGTTGTGTGTGGTAAATGTGGGGTGTAAGTTGCTGGGGGTATCTGTTTGTGTCTGCGTGTTTTGCGTGTTGTGTGTCTGAGTTGATAGAGTCTTGGGCATGTACATTGTGTATGCCACGGAGTGAGGTGTTGTAAGTATAGGATTTGTGCATATGAGGGTGTGTGTGTTGTGGTGTGGTGTGGAAAGTTGTTGCCTGTTGTGTGAGGAGCTGAAGTGTTAATAAGGTGAGTAAGAGTATTGTTGTGTAGTGTGCCATAATTTTGATATGGACTGAAGTGGCCTGTGCTCACTTATTTTGAGTGATCTTTGTTGTGCTATAGTTAGCTTATGAGCTGTTGTACTAGTAACTGTTTGACTTGCCTTATTGTTGGGGAATGATTGTAGACAAATTTGTTGATTTGAGATGTTTGTGTGTCTTCAGTGACTGGTCGTGTTTAGCTTCTGCTTTAATTGGTCCTGTTCTTTCTTGAAGTTTTCTTGAGTTTTGGGACATATAATTACTCAGCATCAGATACATGCTGAATAATTAGATGTACATCTATCTATCTAGAAATATTACTGAATTCTGTCTGTCATCTTAGTCTTAGGCCCAACAATGAAAGGTTGCATTGGGGAAAAGCAAAATATTCTTGAGATGTCATAATTATCGTCCAGTGAAATATCTGAATGTGCCATTTGTCTGCTCTCATGACATAATGTGATATGATGACAAAACATTAAATTGATTTACAATTGTGGTCAACATTGACATCCTTGCAGGTCAAACTCATCCTAAAAAAAAGTGGCTTTGCACTATATATGCACACTTATTTGAGACACAAAAGAATCAAAATAGGACCAATTTAAAAAGGAAATAGTAGATAATAGTATAAAAACTGGCACATTGCCAGGACATGATTATTGACATCCTTATAAACAATCCAAATCAGTTTGAATAGAAGAACCACATTCCCATTGCAGTAAAATTAGACGCAGCTATGATAAATTTTCAGTATTCAAATTACTTGAATGAACCAATGAATGATGGCTCTAATGTTTAAAATAGCCACATTCACTTCCTGTTCCATTTTCGCAATGGTGAAGACAAGAAAGCTGCCTGAGATCAGCAGAAAAGCCACTATCACCAAACATCAAACTTCAAAGGGGTACAAGACCATCTCCAAAGACATTGGGATTCCTGTGTCTACAGTTTACAATGTTAATAAGATGTTTTCTGCTCATGAAACTGTCAAGAACCTCCCAGGACATGGTGGGAAGAGGAAAATTAATCCCAGAAGTCTTTGAAGGTTAGTATGAACAGTTGGAAAAACAGCACATACAACATCCAAAGAGCTTAAGGCTGACCTGAAGCAATCTGGAGTGGTGGTTTCAACTTGCACCATACGCCGCACACTAAACAAAGAAGGACTTTGTGGGCAAAGGCAAGGAGGACTCCACTGCTCAAAGACAGACATAAAAAGGCATGCCTGATCTTTGCCTTAATCTACTTTTTAAGAAACCACAATCCTTCTGGAAAAATGTTCTGTGGACAGATGAAACCAAACCAGCTCTTTGGCAATGCAGAACAACGATATGTTTACAGGTGAAGAAATAAAGCTTATAAGTTAAAAAACAACTTCCTACAGTTACATATGGTTCAGGTTCCATAAGGTTGTGGGACTGTTTGGCTGCCTCAAGAACTGGAGGCTTGGAATTCATTAAAAGAATCATGAAATCAGAGGACTACCAAGATATTTTGGAGCAAAATATGCTACCTAGTGTCAGAAATTTACGTCAAAGGTCATGGGTCCTCCAGCAAGACAATGACCCAAAACATACATCCAAAAGTACAAAAGAATGGTTAAAAATGAAAAAATGGACTGTTTTAAACTGGCCAGCAATAAGTCCTGATCTCAAGCTAATCAAGAACCTTTGGAAAGAGCTGATATCTGCCATTGGTAAAAGGAATCTTGGAAACATTCATGAACTGGAACAAATCGCAATTGAAGAGTGGGAAAAACTACCAGCAGACAGATGTATGAAACTTATAGATGGCTACAAGAAATGTTTGGAGGCTGCCATCACTGCCAAGGGTTGTGTAACCAAATATTAGTGAAGGGTGCCATTAATCCTGTATAGATCATATTTTTTTCTCAGAAATTACTACATCTAAATTGCACAGACATCTTTTTTGTTGTTGAATTCCTTTGAACATATTATGAAAATATTATGATGATATACTGTTAGAATATTTCCAATTATTTCTCAAGATATTGTACACAACATAGCTAAAATGCAAGGGTGTCAATAATGTTGACCACAACTGTAAAAACTATAAAATTATACCAGACAAGAGATTCGCTAGCTTGTGGTATAAAAATTCTGTAATATTTTAAACCAATAAAAATAAGATATGGTTTATTTAAAATTTGATATACCGCCCATCACAATATCGGAGTGGTGAAACAAACCCCATATTTAATAAAAGTCTATAGTGACTCCTACAATAGGATCTCTGATATAAGTGCAAGGCCACTGGGCCTCTCTACAGAATAATATGTGGATCTTTCAATTTTTTCAGTGCCCCGGAGAATACGCTGTGGGGTAGTAGATTATTAGCTAGAGCAGTGGTCTTTGATCAGAAAGTCAAAGATTTAAATCCTACTGGTACTTCTTGGGCAAGTCACATAACCCTCCATTGACTCTGGTACATACTTTGATTGTAAGTCCTACAGGTATAGGGAAATACCTGATTGCAGCTTGCTTTGAATGCTACTGGAAAGTTATGAGCTAAAACCTACTAGGTTGTGTGGCTATTTATCTATATATTGTAAGTCCTTGGTCTTTGCTCGCAGTCCTTGAGAACTGCCAACAGGCCAGGTTTTCAGGATATCCTTCATGAATATGCATGAGAGATTTGCATACATTGTAGGTAGTGAGCATGCAAATCTTGCTCATGAATATTTATGAGAGACATCCTGAAAACCTGACCTGTTGTTGGACCTTGAGGAATGGGAGTGAAGAACAAGGATATAAGTGGTTAGGAAATCACTAAAAGGATTCGCCAAGAATATAGCAAATGGCTGAGGTAGCAATAGGCTTTGACTCTCCATGCTACAGGACAGCGAAGGGCTGTTGGCTTTTCTTTTCACTAGACAAGTGGATTTCTGTCTCAACTGGTTGGTGGAGGTTCCTGGAGGGACACATCTGCCTGCAGTGCTCTGGAAGGCACTTGTCCTAAATTCCTGGGATAGGAAGCAGATCTGGGAGACTGAAGACACAAACCAAGTATTTGATCACAGAAATGGGCATAGAGGATATTTCAAAGTTCCAAATGGAATGTTAATGGAGAAGGAGCCTCACTGGGAACAAGGTATGACCTAGTCTTTGCCAGATTATTCAAGGAGCATAAAAACTGTATTTTTGTGCTTGTGGATTGTGAAAATATTTGTTTTTCTGTTTTATATTACTGAAGAAAAATGTTTATTTTTTTTTGTCTTCAGTAAACATCAGTTTGGGTTTTGAGCAACATTCTTTGTGTGTGGACTGGCTAAAGAGAGCCTGTGACTTCAAGACTTGCAGTTTTGCTGCCCCTGAATGGGCAAATCTTGAATCTTGGACTACAGTGAGTGCTCAGTAGAATTTGAAGGTGGTTCTTTGTCTGTTTTCATGGAGTACCCAAGAATAAAAGGGTTAAATAGGATGAAAAGCAACAGCACTACTTGAAATGTCTCTTTTAGGGCCTTCAAATGGCCTCTCATTCAGGGACCTTCTCCATTCAGGGGCTACAGTAAGTCACGGAAGTCAATCTTCAAAGACAACATTGCCCCATGATTTGTTTGTTTATCATTATGCCTAATATTCAGCAGCCATATTTTAAACTTAAATGGATAATCGTCCCAGAATGGAGCGGGTATTTTTTCCCTGTATTTGTGGATCCTTGTACAGTCTCTATGAAATGTACATGTTCCTGTCAGTATTCTGATCATTTTGGAAGTCATGCTTCCTGCTTTCAGTCTAGCTTTGATCCTCTTTGTGCCTGATGGACTTGTGACTTGTTGCTAAGGTACCAACCATGATCATGGCTCACAGAATCACAGACTGCACATAGTTTCTGAATCTGGAGTCCAGCTCATATTGGTAAGGAACTTTAACAGCATCTCAGCCCATAGCAGCTGCCTATGATTAGCCAGCGACCTGACACACTGGAAGCCACATTTCCAAAAGCAGATAAAGTCGAGTCATTCCAGAGAATGGCTACCAAAATGATGCAGAGAATTCCATAACCATGGTTTAAAAAAATGGAAGGTAGCATTTTATAGGGTTCTCACATCTTGGATATTAGGCGGGCTTCTTGTAATGAAAGTCAGCATGTCATTGATACATAGCACTTGCATAGGACTTGCAGTTAATGTCACCTCTGTGTAAGCTGAAATCACAAGACTGAGAGCCTCTTACCAGCAGAGGGAAGTTTATTGTTATGAAAAGATGAAGTCTGTTTTAGGATTAATTCCCTTTTTGTACTGGAAAAAAACCAAAGTACTGCTGACAAAAGCATTACAAAAAGTCAGTGAAGAACCATATTTGAAATTAGAAACAACTGCTTTAGTGAATAAACTAACCCAAAGTCTACTAGCTACTAGTGATCAGGATTAAGTGGAATATATATTAACAAAATAAAAATAGGCGACCTGATACATGTTGTGCAGCACACAGAAAGGTACAAACTGTTACAGTGTCTACTGCCAATTAAAATAATGTGCTTCTAATGCATTGACTTTCCAAGTGAGTCATCATAGCTGCACTGTAGCTAATGTTCCATGAAATCAATGACCTTCAAAAAAAATCCCACTTACTATTTCTTATTACAGGTTGCAGAGAAAAACAATTCCTGTAGATTACTGATTTATTTTTTCCTTCTTAGCTTTGGTTCTATTTAATTCAGTAGAGTGAACTACTTCTGACTACCTACAGTTGGGGGTCAATATTATTGGCATCCTTGCATTTTAGGGATGCTGTGTACAATATCTTGAGAAATAATTGGAAATATTCAAACTGTGTGTCATCATAATATTTTCATTGTATGTTCAAAGGTATACAACAACAACAAAAAAAGAAGTCTGTGCAACTTAGACGTAGTATTTCTGAGAAAAAAATATGACCTATACAGGATTAAATGCACCTTTCACTAATATTTGGTTGCACAACCCTTGGCAGTGATGACAGCCTCCAAACACTTCTTGTAGCCATCTATGCAATAAATTTCATACATCTGTCTGCTGGTAATTTCTCTTACTCTTCAACTGTGATTTATTTCATCTCATGAATGTTTAGAGGATTCCTTTTACCGATGGCAGAGTTCAGCTCTTTCGAAAGGTTTCAATTAGATTGAGATCAGGACTCATTGCTGGCCAGTTTAAAATGGTACATTTGTTCCTTTTTAATCATTACCATTCTTTTATATTTTTGGATGTATGTTTTGGGTCATTGTCCTGCTGGAGCACCTTTGACCCAGATCTAGGTTTCTGACACTAGATAGCACATTTCACTCCAAAATACCTTGATAGCCCTCAGACTTCATGATTCCTTTAATACATTCCAGGCCACCAGTTCCTGAGGCAGCAAAACGCACCACTCCGGGTTGCTCCAGGTCAGCTTTAAGGTCTTTGAATGTTGTATGTGATATTTTTCTAACTGTTCAGGCTAACCTTCAAAGACTTCTGTGATTAATTTTCCTCTTCGCACCACATTCTGGGAGGTTTTTGACAGTTCCATGAGCAGAAAACTTCTTAATAATATTGTGAACTCTAGACACAGGAATCCCGAGGTCTTTGGAGATGGCCTTCTACCCCTTTGGAGTTTGATGTTTGGGGATAATGGCTTTTCAGATGGTCTCAGGCACTTCTCTTGTCTTCAGCATTGTGAAAATGGAACAGGGAGTGATTGTGGCCATTTTAAACATTAGAGCCATCATTCAAAGTTTGATTCAAGTCATGTGAGTACTGACAATTGATCACAAGTGTATATAATTTTACTTTAATGGGAATGTGGTTCATCTGTTCAAGCTGATTTGAATTGTTTATAAGGGTGCCAATAATCATGTCCTAAATAATAAACATAAAATACTGCCATCCAAAAGTACGCAGGTAGCAAAATTGCTTTAATGTATCAAAAAACATTTGTCAGAGCCACTGTCAGAGGGAGGGGAAATTATGTCCAACCCCACATAAGCAGTATCTCCTTTTAATCAGTTTTATTATTAAATACAAAACGTGACTTATCTTAAAGTGAAGCGCTCAAGAGAGAAGATGGAAAGGAATCGACTCACAACGTGAGCCACGTTTTGAGCCTCTAGGTAGGCTCTGCTTCAGGTGCTGTTAGATTCCAGATTTCGACAGAGCTTACAGCGCTTGTGAAAACAAACAAAAAAACCTGTTTATTTTAAAAGATGGTGTCTGACGTCAGCAGTCACAGGAAATTCTAATGCAACCAATGAATGCACTGGGGGCATCTACCAAAAGGAAGATCCCTGTGTAATTGGTATAACTCAATAGAGGCTTGACCAATCAAACTCTAAGTTGAGACCAGAAGGAAATACAATGTTTAATTTGAAAATCCAAAATTGCTTAGTTCATTGCAGTTTAAAGATCTGATCACCACCACGTGAGTCAACTGGAATATGGTCTATGATACACCAATGAAACTGTTGAAATTGATGGTGAAGTGTAAGCAATGAATGGCTACTGTTTATAATCAGGATGCATGTTCGTCCAAACGTATACTCATTTGTCGGGTGGTCCGAGCTATATAATAAAGGCCACATGGACAAACTATGAGATATACCACAAATTGTGACAGGCAAGTTGGATGCCTCTGAGATTGCAGTTGCAATCCTCGTTGTGGATCAGTCCATATTTCTCCTTCTAAAGTTGCAGCACAGCAGTGGCAATTGCCACATTCAAAATGACCTGGGCCTTCATGGAAGGAAGGCGGAACATTGCTTACAATTTAACCATCAATTTCAACAGTTACGTTGGAGGATCATAGACCATACTCCAGTTGACTCATGTGGTGGCTATCAGCTCTTTAAACTATAATGGACTGAGCAATTTCAGATTTTCAAATTAAAAACTGTATTTCCCTCTGGCCTCAACTTAGAGCTTGGTTGGTCCAGCCTCTATTGAGTTATACCAATTATACAGGGATCTTCTTTTTTGGTTGATGCCCACTGTGCTTTTATTGGTTGTATTAGACCTTCCTGTGACTGCTGACAACAGACAACATCTTTTAAAATAAGTGGGTTTTGTTTTTGTTTTCACAAGCACTGTAAGCTCTGTTGGAACCTGGAATCTAACAGCACCTGAAGCAGAGCCTACCTAGAGGCTCGAAACATGGCTCACGTTGTGAGTTGGTTCCTTTCCATCTACTCTCTTGAGTGCTTCACTTTAAGATAAGTCACATTTTGTATTTAATAATAAAACTGATTAAAAGGAGATACTGCTTATGCGGGGGTGGACATATTTTCCCCTCCCTCTGATAGTGGCTTCGACAACAATTTTCTAATAAATTAACAAAGCAATTTTGATACCTGCATACTTTTGTTTGGCAGTATATTATGTTTATTATTTATGTTATTTTGACTCATATTTGGACACTTAATTTTGAATAATCATGTCCCGACAATATCTCAGTTTTTATACTATTTCCTACTATTTCCTTTTTTAAGATCCTTTTATGTGTCAAATACGTGTGCCTATATCAGCGATGGCGAACCTATGGCACGCGTGCCAGCTGTGGCACGCGAAGGCCTTGCAGCTGGCACGCGGGAAGGTCCGCCATCGAAAAAAAAACAACAACCCTGTCTGCTGCCGTTGTCGGGGCCGCCGCGGCAGAATCGAGCGTGCCGCGGGGCCCCCCTGTACCCACCGGCAGAGCCTGTCCTCCCCGTAGCAGCTCTCTCTTTGGAGCTGCAGTCAGACTCGCCGGCTTGCAGAGCGCGAAGGGAAGAGTTTCCCTTTCGCGACTCTGTTAAGCCCGCGGGGGCTGATGGGAACTTCCCATCAGCCCCCGCAGGCTTAACAGAGCAGCGAGGGAACTCTTCCCTCGCGCTCTGCAAGCCGGCGCGGCTGACTGCAGCTCCCAAGAGAGAGCTGCTACGGGGAGGCCAGGCTCTGCGGGGGGGACCGGGGGGGCCCCGCGGCCCGCTCGTTTCGGCCGGGGCGGCCCCGACCGCGGCAGCAGACTGGTTTAATTTTTTTTTTAATTTCCCCGGGGCGGGGCTGGGCTGGGCTGGGGGTGGGGGTTAGGAGTGGTGATGGGCTGGGCTGGGGGGCTTAGGAGTGGTGATGGGCTGGGCTGGGCTGGGGGGGGGGGGTTAGGAGTAGTGATGGGCTGGGCTGGGCTGGGGGGGGTTAGGAGTAGTGATGGGCTGGGCTGGGCTGGGGGGTGTTAGGAGTAGTGATGGGCTGGGGTGGGGGGGTTAGGAGTGGTGATGGGCACTGGGCTGGGGGGTTAGGAGTGGTGATGGACACTGGGCTGGCTGGGGGGGGTTAGGAGTGGTGATGGGCACTGGGCTGGCTGGGGGGGTTAGGAGTGGTGATGGGCGCTGGGCTGGGGGGGGGGTAGGAGTGGTGATGGGCGCTGGGGGGGGTTAGGAGTGGTGATAGGCGCTGGGGGGGCTTAAACTAAAAATTGAGTGATGGGGGATTAGGACTGGGAGTGGGCTGATGGGGAGGTTAGGACTGGAAATGGGCTGGTGGGATTAGGACTGGGAGTGGGCTATGGGGGGCTAGGACTGGTAATGGGTTGGGGGGGTTGCTAGGACTGGAAATGGGCTGAGTGGAAGGGGGCTTGAACTGCAAATAGCTGTTGGGGATGGGGCTTGGAATGGAAATGGGCTGAGGGGAAGTGGGGGGCTTGAACTGCAAATAGCTGATGGGGACTGTGCTTGTAAGGGAAATGGGATGAGGGGAAGTCTGGGGATTGAAGAAGGGAATGGATGCTGGGTGAGACTGGAACTAGAAGGGAGCTGATGTTGGGGGAGGATTAGAATGGGATGGGGCTGGGAGAGTAAAATGGAGAGGGGAAAAATATTTTGTGTAGGAGGGATGAAAAATCTACAATTGGCCAGGTATTGGGAGAGTAATTGGGGATTGAGGATGGAGGGGTAAAATTTGTGTGGATGAAATAGGAATGAGGAAAGAGCAAAAGGAGAAAGATTAGTATGTTAAAGTAGATGTAGAGAGAGAGAGAATGGAAAAAAACTAGAAGAGAGAGAAGAAAGGACAAATGGACAGCAGACGATGGAGAGTTAGCAGAAAACATGAAGAAACCAGAAGAAAATGGCTGGACCAATTGCAACTGAAAAAAAATGCACAAAAGGTAGAACGATATCTCTTTATTTTGAATTTATTAACTGGAATATGTCAGCTCTGGGAAATGTGCATCATTAACATCTGCGCTTTGTTTGGTACAAGAGGAAATTCCTATTTGACGTTGCCACTTGTTCTCTTTCCCCAGTATTCACTGAAATGTATTGGTTTAATATTTGCAGTGTTGCCTTTTGATAGGTAGGGTATGGTGCTTTGTGAGTCCTGGTAATGCTGTCAGGATACAGCGGGTTTGCTATGGGTTCTAAATGGGCAGCGTTTGTAGTAGTTCCTAATGTGCCTGGCGGTTGGCACTGGATTATAGTAATGTAGAAATCTTTTAGTCTTTCTTTATCCATACACTCATTAAGAGACATGTTTACTAAAAGTTAGTGTATGGTAACATTATGCAAATATTTATGCAAATAAGACCACTTATGCAAATGACGTGCTGGCACTTTGAGGAAATTCTTTGGTTTTGTGCGGCAGTTTGGGCACTCGGGCTCAAAAAGGTTAGCCATCACTGGCCTATATAGTCCAAAGACCTTTCACTGGCCACTTTTTTTTTTAGGAGATATTGGACATTAAGGGGTTGAACTGTAAGGGTGCCGATAATGTTGACCACAACTGTAAATGGCCTTCTAGATAGCTAGAGTACATGTATAGCAGCACTGAAAATCATCACTGTACAGATAAATCAAGGGACAGCTGAAGTTCTGCTCCTGGACCATACTGGCAGTACCCAAATAATGCCAAGTCAGTCAAAGAATATTCAGTGGCACTGTCTAGATCAGCGATGGCGAACCTATGGCACGCGTGCCAGCTGTGGCACGCGAAGGCCTTGCAGCTGGCACGCGGGAAGGTCCGCCATCGAAAAAAAAACAACAACCCTGTCTGCTGCCGTTGTCGGGGCCGCCGCGGCAGAATCGAGCGTGCCGCGGGGCCCCCCTGTACCCACCGGCAGAGCCTGTCCTCCCCGTAGCAGCTCTCTCTTTGGAGCTGCAGTCAGACTCGCCGGCTTGCAGAGCGCGAAGGGAAGAGTTTCCCTTTCGCGACTCTGTTAAGCCCGCGGGGGCTGATGGGAACTTCCCATCAGCCCCCGCAGGCTTAACAGAGCAGCGAGGGAACTCTTCCCTCGCGCTCTGCCAGCCGGCGCGTCTGACTGCAGCTCCACAGAGAGAGCTGCTACGGGTAGGACAGGCTATGCGGGTGGGTACCGGGGGGCCCCGCGGCACGCACTTTTGTGCCTCGGCGGCCCCGACAGCGGCAGCAGACAGGTTTTGTTTTTTTTTTAATTTTCCCTGGGCTGGGCTGGGCTGGGCGGGGGGTGGGGGTGTGGGGTGGTGTGGGGCTGGGCTGGGGGGCTTAGGAGTGGTGGTGGGCTGGGCTGGGCTGGGCTGGGGGGGGGGGGTTAGGAGTAGTGATGGGCTGGGCTGGGCTGGGGGGGGGTTAGGAGTAGTGATGGGCTGGGCTGGGCGGGGGGGTGTTAGGAGTAGTGATGGGCTGGGGTGGGGGGGTTAGGAGTGGTGATGGGCACTGGGCTGGGGGGTTAGGAGTGGTGATGGACACTGGGCTGGCTGGGGGGGGTTAGGAGTGGTGATGGGCACTGGGCTGGCTGGGGGGGTTAGGAGTGGTGATGGGCGCTGGGCTTGGGGGGGGGTAGGAGTGGTGATGGGCGCTGGGGGGGGTTAGGAGTGGTGATAGGCGCTGGGGGGGCTTAAACTAAAAATTGAGTGATGGGGGATTAGGACTGGGAGTGGGCTGATGGGGAGGTTATGACTGGAAATGGGCTGGTGGGATTAGGACTGGGAGTGGGCTATGGGGGGCTAGGACTGGTAATGGGTTGGGGGGGTTGCTAGGACTGGAAATGGGCTGAGTGGAAGGGGGCTTGAACTGCAAATAGCTGTTGGGGATGGGGCTTGGAATGGAAATGGGCTGAGGGGAAGTGGGGGGCTTGAACTGCAAATAGCTGATGGGGACGGGGCTTGGAATGGAAATGGGCTGAGGGGAAGTGGGGGGCTTGAAGAAGGGAATGGATGCTGGGTGAGACTGGAACTAGAAGGGAGCTGATGTTGGGGGAGGATTAGAATGGGATGGGGCTGGGAGAGTAAAATGGAGAGGGGAAAAATATTTTGTGTAGGAGGGATGAAAAATCTACAATTGGCCAGGTATTGGGAGAGTAATTGGGGATTGAGGATGGAGGGGTAAAATTTGTGTGGATGAAATAGGAATGAGGAAAGAGCAAAAGGAGAAAGATTAGTATGTTAAAGTAGATGTAGAGAGAGAGAGAATGGAAAAAAAAAACTAGAAGAGAGAAGAAAGGACAAATGGACAGCAGACGATGGAGAGTTAGCAGAAAACATGAAGAAACCAGAAGAAAATGGCTGGACCAATTGCAACTGAAAAAAAATGCACAAAAGGTAGAACGATATCTCTTTATTTTGAATTTATTAACTGGAATATGTCAGCTCTGGGAAATGTGCATCATTAACATCTGCGCTTTGTTTGGTACAAGAGGAAATTCCTATTTGACGTTGCCACTTGTTCTCTTTCCCCAGTATTCACTGAAATGTATTGGTTTAATATTTGCAGTGTTGCCTTTTGATAGGTAGGGTATGGTGCTTTGTGAGTCCTGGTAATGCTGTCAGGATACAGCGGGTTTGCTATGGGTTCTAAATGGGCAGCGTTTGTAGTAGTTCCTAATGTGCCTGGCGGTTGGCACTGGATTATAGTAATGTAGAAATCTTTTAGTCTTTCTTTATCCATACACTCATTAAGAGACATGTTTACTAAAAGTTAGTGTATGGTAACATTATGCAAATATTTATGCAAATAAGACCACTTATGCAAATGACGTGCTGGCACTTTGAGGAAATTCTTTGGTTTTGTGCGGCAGTTTGGGCACTCGGGCTCAAAAAGGTTAGCCATCACTGGCCTATATAGTCCAAAGACCTTTCACTGGCCACTTTTTTTTTTTAGGAGATATTGGACATTAAGGGGTTGAACTGTAAGGGTGCCGATAATGTTGACCACAACTGTAAATGGCCTTCTAGATAGCTAGAGTACATGTATAGCAGCACTGAAAATCATCACTGTACAGATAAATCAAGGGACAGCTGAAGTTCTGCTCCTGGACCATACTGGCAGTACCCAAATAATGCCAAGTCAGTCAAAGAATATTCAGTGGCACTGTCTAGATCAGCGATGGCGAACCTATGGCACGCGTGCCAGCTGTGGCACGCGAAGGCCTTGCAGCTGGCACGCGGGAAGGTCCGCCATCGAAAAAAAAACAACAACCCTGTCTGCTGCCGTTGTCGGGGCCGCCGCGGCAGAATCGAGCGTGCCGCGGGGCCCCCCTGTACCCACCGGCAGAGCCTGTCCTCCCCGTAGCAGCTCTCTCTTTGGAGCTGCAGTCAGACTCGCCGGCTTGCAGAGCGCGAAGGGAAGAGTTTCCCTTTCGCGACTCTGTTAAGCCCGCGGGGGCTGATGGGAACTTCCCATCAGCCCCCGCAGGCTTAACAGAGCAGCGAGGGAACTCTTCCCTCGCGCTCTGCAAGCCGGCGCGTCTGACTGCAGCTCCAAAGAGAGAGCTGCTACGGGGAGGACAGGCTCTGCCGGGGGGTACAGGGGGCCCCGCGGCACGCTCGATTCTGCCGCGGCGGCCCCGACAGCGGCAGCCGACAGGTTTTCTTTTTTTTTTAATTTTCCCTGGGCTGGGCTGGGCTGGGCTGGGGGTGGGGGTTAGGAGTGGTGATGGGCTGGGCTGGGGGGCGTAGGAGTGGGGATGGGCTGGGCTGGGCTGGGGGGGGGGGGGTAGGCGTGGTGATGGGCGGGGCTGGGCTGGGGGGGGTTAGGAGTAGTGATGGGCTGGGCTGGGCTGGGGGGTGTTAGGAGTAGTGATGGGCTGGGGTGGGGGGGTTAGGAGTGGTGATGGGCACTGGGCTGGGGGGTTAGGAGTGGTGATGGACACTGGGCTGGCTGGGGGGGGTTAGGAGTGGTGATGGGCACTGGGCTGGCTGGGGGGGTTAGGAGTGGTGATGGGCGCTGGGCTGGGGGGGGGGTAGGAGTGGTGATGGGCGCTGGGGGGGGTTAGGAGTGGTTATAGGCGCTGGGGGGGCTTAAACTAAAAATTGAGTGATGGGGGATTAGGACTGGGAGTGGGCTGATGGGGAGGTTAGGACTGGAAATGGGCTGGTGGGATTAGGACTGGGAGTGGGCTATGGGGGGCTAGGACTGGTAATGGGTTGGGGGGGTTGCTAGGACTGGAAATGGGCTGAGTGGAAGGGGGCTTGAACTGCAAATAGCTGTTGGGGATGGGGCTTGGAATGGAAATGGGCTGAGGGGAAGTGGGGGGCTTGAACTGCAAATAGCTGATGGGGACGGGGCTTGGAATGGAAATGGGCTGAGGGGAAGTGGGGGGCTTGAAGAAGGGAATGGATGCTGGGTGAGACTGGAACTAGAAGGGAGCTGATGTTGGGGGAGGATTAGAATGGGATGGGGCTGGGAGAGTAAAATGGAGAGGGGAAAAATATTTTGTGTAGGAGGGATGAAAAATCTACAATTGGCCAGGTATTGGGAGAGTAATTGGGGATTGAGGATGGAGGGGTAAAATTTGTGTGGATGAAATAGGAATGAGGAAAGAGCAAAAGGAGAAAGATTAGTATGTTAAAGTAGATGTAGAGAGAGAGAGAATGGAAAAAAAACTAGAAGAGAGAAGAAAGGACAAATGGACAGCAGACGATGGAGAGTTAGCAGAAAACATGAAGAAACCAGAAGAAAATGGCTGGACCAATTGCAACTGAAAAAAATGCACAAAAGGTAGAACGATATCTCTTTATTTTGAATTTATTAACTGGAATATGTCAGCTCTGGGAAATGTGCATCATTAACATCTGCGCTTTGTTTGGTACAAGAGGAAATTCCTATTTGACGTTGCCACTTGTTCTCTTTCCCCAGTATTCACTGAAATGTATTGGTTTAATCATTGCAGTGTTGCCTTTTGATAGGTAGGGTATGGTGCTTTGTGAGTCCTGGTAATGCTGTCAGGATACAGCGGGTTTGCTATGGGTTCTAAATGGGCAGCGTTTGTAGTAGTTCCTAATGTGCCTGGCGGTTGGCACTGGATTATAGTAATGTAGAAATCTTTTAGTCTTTCTTTATCCATACACTCATTAAGAGACATGTTTACTAAAAGTTAGTGTATGGTAACATTATGCAAATATTTATGCAAATAAGACCACTTATGCAAATGACGTGCTGGCACTTTGAGGAAATTCTTTGGTTTTGTGCGGCAGTTTGGGCACTCGGGCTCAAAAAGGTTAGCCATCACTGGTCTAGATACAGTAAGTGTTGTCTAGCTAAGTATTTTTGAAAACTAATCTGTGTGAGACCAGGGAACGGGCCATCTAAGCAGCAGATACAATTTAATGTGGACAAGGACAACATGACGCACATAGAGAAAATGAATCTAGCTATATGATCACAATGCTGGATTTCATATTAGGAGCTACAATTCAGAAAAAAAAAAGACCTTGGAGTCATTGTGGTCTGTAGAATGAAATGATGAACTCAGTGTGCAGTGGCAGATTAAAATGCAAATAGAATGTTAGGGATCCCTTGGAAAGCTATATAAAACTGAAGATGCAGTAATGCCTCTGTATCAATCCATGTTCTGGCTAGACCTTGAGTATCTTGTGCATTTCTGATCACCCCGTCTCAAAAAGGATATAGCAAAACTAGCAACCTAGAGAGAAAGGCAGCAAAAATGATTTCAGGAATGGACTGCTGAGATTTCTAAATTTTCCTCAGACCTCTTTACTTTCTCCTCAAATTTTATTGGATAAATATTTGAAGGAAATCTTAGGCATTGTAGACCCGGTAGAGATTCGACAGATACTTTACATCCCTGCTGCTTCAAAGAAAGTAAACCCCGTCGAGGGTGACCTAGATGAAATTGTTCCCTCTGTGGCCAATATTACGGCTTTCTTAGAGGATTCCCTTGATTTGATTTCAATTCGTGCTACACTATTGGTCACCTTTTCATCTTTAGTGATGAAAGAGCGTATTCTTAAAGCCTTTTTTAAGGTTAAATTAACCAAATTCTGTGGACAACCGATAAACATTTTTCCTGATGTTTCTCGTCCTACACAGATGCGTAGGCGACAATTTCTAGCTCTTAAATCTCGAGTATTGGCTATAGGGGCTTCGTTTTTTTTAAGATTCCCCTGTAGATGTGTCATAAACTATGAAAATGCTTCTTATAATTTTCAGGATGTGTCTCATTTAGAGAAATTTCTTGCGGACAAAGGGGGTTCACGGGGGGTTGGAGATGTGTAATCACCTTCTTATAGTGGTCCTCGGACTTGTTTTCTTCATCCTTGTTGGATGTTATTTTCTTAATTTAAAGTGCGGTTGTCACTCCCTTGATGTGGGCTTTATTGATGTTCTTGAGGTGTTTGTACCTTTGATGTTTTCTTTGACTTGGGTTGTAACGGAATGTCAATTTTCTTTCATTATCTTGTATAATGTAATTTGTTAAAAATCAATAAAAAAAAAAAAAAGGAATGGACTGGCTTCCTGATAATCAAGAGAGGCTAAAGAGGTTAGGGTGCACCAACTTGGAGAAAAGAAAACTTAGAGGGAATGTGACAGATATTTTTAAAATTAGGGGATCAATTTACTAATTGCATTACTGCAGTTTTTAATAAGGAATTTAAGTGTTTTTGTGGCAGAAATCACCAAGTTAAAATACATTAACCTTGTGACTCTTTTTCCCCATATTCTGGGCAAGCCCCTTTTACTTTAAAACAATGAGCATGTTTTTCTATTAACATGTGCTAAAAATTGCTGTTAACGTACTTTAATGGTAATGCATCAGCACAGTTTAGTAGATCACCCTTATAGAACAAATGAATAGGGAACCATTATTTATGCTAAGGGGGGAGGGGGGAAGGGGGATGCCATGAAACTAACTTATTTCAGATTTAAAGTAAATTAATAAAATATTCAGTCAAAATATAGCTTGTTGTCAGAAAGCATTGTTAAGGCTAATAGTATGCAATGCATGCTTGCCATCGAGTGAGTTTAAAAAGGTTCGGACAAGTTCGTAGACGACAGTGTCAAAGGCAGAATGTTGGACGATGGACCACTGCTCTGATCCAGCCCAGCATTTTTTAAGTTCTTACATTATTATGGCATTAGAGCCATGTCAATCCTTTGCTAATTCACTTGTCTTTTTTAACAGCAGTCTGTTTCTTTCTCAGGATGACATGCCAGGGAAGTGTCCTTTGCTGGTCTATGGCTAACTAGGACATTTATTTTGAGATTAATTTAATTTCATTAATTTAATAATAACACTTATATTTTGCTTTTAAAATTTACAGACGTACAAAGCGGGGTACAAAATTGAAATATAGACAATTCACATTAAGTATGATTAAAAAATGTATCCCATAATCACTTCTTTAAAACATTTCGAACTTGTACATAATCCTCAACTTCCCTAATTATAATAGGTAATTCTTTCTAAAATTTTGGAACCGCACCTGAAAAACACCTTTCCCTGATCCTCTTTTGTTGAAAGGCAGAAGCAGAGGGCAATATCAATGTCCAATGACTCGACGAATGGAGTGATTTCGTTGATGAACAGTGAAACAGTCTATTAGACAAATAGATAGGGCAATCTAATAAATAGCTTTAAAAGCCAGGCACAACACCTTAAACAAAACACAGGCTTCTATTGGCAGTCAATGAGGATTTCACAGTAAGGGAGTAACCCTATCCTTATGCCTACTATGTGTGATCATCTTTGCAGCAATATTCTGAATCTGTTACAATAGTCCAAATGACTCAAAACTGTCAATTGGACCACCATTCGGAAATCCTGTGGCCTCAACACTGACTGCAATTGTTTCGCTATCTTCAACTTATGTCAAGCTCTCTTTTGAATATATTGTACATATGGCTCAAAAGTCAAATTAGAATCGATGATGACCCCAAGGTACCTACTTTTGAAGATATTTCAACTTTCTGTCCCAATAGCTGGACAAATTTAGAATCATCTAGAATCACTACATTCCCCACTCATAAAAACTTAGTTTTTCCAAGGTTCAAACTAATTTTCCTGTAGCCATTTCCACAAAACTCAAAGTCTGGAACTTAATTGATCCACTATGACCTGATAAGAACTCTTCATTGTTATAAAAAATTGGATATCGTCTGCATAAATATACAGAGAAAACCCCAATTTCCTAATGTGTTGCGCTAAAGGATTAAAATAGATAATAAATAATAAAGGAGATAAAGGCGACCCTTGAGGTACCCCCATCATACAAGAAAATATTTTAGACACTTTTCCATTAAATTCTACTCTAAATGATCTATTAGTCAAAAAGGCTCATACCAATTTAAAGCCAACCCCTGTACTCTCAATGAACGCAACCTGGATACAAGCAAAGAGTGCAAAATAGTATCAAAGGCTGATGATAGGTCTAACAAGACCAAACATCCACAGCCTCCAGAATCTCTCCATTTCTGCATCTCATCCAAAAAGGCCACTACAAGAGTTTCAGTACTAAATGTGGTCCTAAATCCCGATAGGCAGTCATCTAACCATCTAATCTCTTCCATATACCCCTGCAACTGAGAGGTCACTATGGATTCCAAAATCTTCGCAACACAAGATAAATGGGACACTGGCCTATAACTTTTCATATAATCTATTGACAAAGAGGGTTTTTTTTTTAGAGTTTATAGATGCTACACTGGAACCAGCAGAGCAGTCCTCAGCTAAGAAAACCATCCTCCCTTGTCCTGCAACTCAGACATATCACCAATATGCATTCCAGAGCCTCTCTGGCCTTGATGGACAGAATAGCATAAATAGAGGTGGGAGTAGCTATTTCTGCATCTGGAACAGATATTCAGAATTATACCCACCCTGTTTTTTTTTTTTTTAATTTATGCTTGCTTTAATTGTGAGGGCAGGGAGTTGTGCAGAGCAGCAGTTCTGGTTCTCCTAAGGATCTACTGGAGCCAAGGCCACATTATTTATGTTTTTATATATTCTTATCTGATTTTTATTTATTTCCTGTTTTGAGGCTCACACCCCCTGAGGAGAGCATTTGCCAAAATGCATAGGAGTATCTTCAATAAGGCACCTGTGACCACTTTATTACACCTCGCTATTGTGTTTTGTTGTCTGGTTGTGCGAGTGTGCTGACTCTGTTGGACTACCTAAGCAAATTGATCTTTGCATTTCCCCAGCTGAGGTTCCCTTGGGCATTTCTAGACATAGCGTGGGGAGCATCTGCACATTTTCGATGTATTTCGCAAATACCCACAGATGTGCTTAGCAAAAATTGTAAAGGTGCCAATCTGTACCTGCTATAATTCACAAATAAGGATGGGACTTTCTGTCTCTCAGGACTGTCTGTGGTGTTGGTGGCTGGAGACAGTTCATACAGGCACTCCACAATACCTAGTGGATCTTCTCCAGCTTCACTCCACTCATCGCCTTCTCAGGTCCCTACACACCCACCGCTTAGCCCTTCCCTTAGTCTCTCGTGCACGCCTAGAACAGACACGCCACTCTGCCTTCTTTTTCCTTGCCCCTGCCTTATGGAATTCCTTACCTACTACCCTCCATGCAGAGCCCTCACACCCCTGGTTCAAAACCCTGCTCAAAGCCCATCTCTTCCAGCTGGCCTATGATCCCCCCCCCCCCAACTAGTTTCCCCTCCTCTCCTGTCTCTTTCCTGTCTAAACTGTCCTGTCAATAATTGGCATTCCTTTCCTTTCACTCTGATGCTTTTTGATTATTGTAAGCCGCTCTGATGCCTTGTCGCCTAGGGCGGTATATCAAATGACAATAAAGATAAAGAGGAGCTAGGCTTACTGGTGCCCCTGTAGATGTCTTTTGAGTTACCTTCTCTGTTCCTGCACTCTATTCTGTGCCTGTCCAAAACCAACCCTCCCCCTCCAAGACCCCTGCATATTCCAACGCCCTTACTCCCTCCCAGCTGTGTCAATTTCATATTCCCTTTCTATGAAAGTGGCCCTGTTACCCAGGTGCTTAGTATCTGCAGTATGTGGCTCTCAGGTCCCCATGAAGAAGGGAGGTTACCTACAAGAACAGAAAAGCATTCCACTTCCTTACCATATAGGTTATTTGCAATGCGCAAGGGGAGATAATGGATGTACTTCCTGGATTTCCAGGTTCCTGCCATGATGCCTACATCCTCAACTACTCCATAATCTACAAAAGGTTCGAGAGCAGAGAAATCACCTGTGGATGGCTGCAAGGTAAGCCTTGTATCAGCCCACTCCCCTGCACAGACAAGCACATGCATGGAGGCACCCCTGTTCCTTGGGAGATGCAGCACCTGGCAGATAGAGGCTAGGCCTGCATTTCACACCAACCACATGAAACACCCTGGTGCTATAACTCAACATGAGTCCATTATCCCCCTTTTAATGCAGGTGACAGAAGCTACCCACTAAAATGGTGGCTCCTGACCCTAGAGTGGAGGAGTAGCCTAGTGGTTAGAACACTGGCTTGGTAACCAAACAACCAGGGTTCAATTCCCACTAGCACTCCTTGTGGCCTTGGGCAAGTCACTTAACTCTCCATTGCCTCAGAAGAAAGGCCTGGCAATCTACTTCCAGTGACACTGCCAAGAAAACCCAGGAGCCTCTGGGTCGCCAGGAGTCAGGACTGACTCAAAGGCACACATTGCATTTTTGATCCCTATCATGACACTATAGACACTGGCAGGGGAGCACTACAACAGGACTCACAGGAATATGTGGGCAATCATTGAGAGAACCTTTGACTAGCTCAAGAGATGTTTTCCAATCGATCTAGGGGTAAACTGCTCTACTCCCCAGAAGCAGAAGCAGCCCTGTGTAATCCTTCCTTCAGCAAGCACACTACCAGACTCAACCACCCCCACCACAACTATCCACCCCAGAGGAGCCACCCCCCGAATCCCTAAGACCCCATCAACTTCTAAAGGATAGCCATGGGAAGATAGATCTACTTCTTCCCATGTCCCCAACCCCGTGCCCCTACCACCTGATCCTGACTATGTTTGTGCTTCACTGTGCTGGCTGTGGTCTCGCTGGACTCTAAGGAACTGTTAGAGTCATCACCCAGCCAGCACTGCAGACCATTGTAAGCCCTCATGGAAGGGGGAATGTGAAGGAATTTCCCTTTTCCATGAAGCACACGTCCCAAAATGTGAAATAAATGGTGGCTGAACCAGTAGTGACACTGGGATGGCAGAGCTGGAGGTGGTGGTGGTGGTGTTGCCAGATGGTGTAGAAGCCTTCCTCTTTGGGGCCGTAGATGGCAGTGTAGTGATGGCCAGAGCAGAAGGAGAGACCATGGTATACTTCTGCAGGAACTCATTCAGCTGCATGATAGTCATTCAGGTGTTCTGTGGTCTGCAGTTCTCTCTCTAGAGGTCAATTTGCTGTTCCTATAGAGCGAGGGATCGTCTCAGCAGTTCTAATTTCTTGGAACACTGAGCCTGGTGTTGCATATTTTTCTGTGGTAGACTTTTGGCAAAACCCAGAAGCTGTTGAGATTGGTGGTGAGCATTTTGTCCTGGCTGTCATCTGTCCCTGCAACCTCCACAGCTGTGTGGGCATTGCCAAAGGGAGAGAGAGATGGAAGTTGGAGATTAGCTCCCTCCATGACATTCGCATACTCCACCACCTGATCAACAGCACCGGTGACATCTATGGTACCCTGAAGCTCCTAGTCTCTGAACCCCTGAGCTACTGCCTCTGTTGTCCTAGTACAGTCAACTTGGGATGAACTGTTCAATGGCATGGGGCCCTCTCTGGAGTATCTGCAGACCCCTCAATGTGAAATGCATTTAATCCCCTGTTGTGGTTGTAGACCCAATCCATGCCATGTAAGTATTGCACACATGTTCCACACACACATATACCATCTGATGGGTTGTTCCAAAGTGTGTGAGAGTCGCCCTGTCAGAGGCAGTTATGGCCCCATCTCATTGGCCTTGGACAGCTTATGCTGTAGCATACATGTGAGGGGGCAGGGAAGTTGGCTGAAGCCACATGGATGGGATTCAACTGCCCTGGTTACAGATATGTCACATATGATGCTTCCTTTCTCTTCTCCCCCCCCCCCTTTTCTGGCTGGAGTGCCTGAAGCAGAAATGCATACCAAGAGCTGGTTAAGGGCTGCAACCATGGTATGCACCCGCACTCTCAGGCCTTCCTGTTGCACAACCATGAGGTCCTGAGACCTGGCAAGCACTGTGAAGTCCTACTGCACGTGCCATTCCCAGGATGTGTTGCAGGCTTCAGCTTTGACCAAGGCCCAAGGACCTCATGGTAGTACACCTGGTTCAGCATGGAGGCAGGCTGGTCAAGTTTGCTGACCATTTGCTTCACAGGTTCTTCAGTCTGTTTACCTGCCTGTCCATACCTACCACACCCTCCTGGTACCACCACATGCTCCTCTTACTCCCCTACCCCTTTCCCCACACTCTCAACCCCATCCTCTGTTCCCACCCCAATTCACATCTCCCCCTCCTCTAGCACCTCCCAACCTCCAACCTGCCCCCTTCCTTCCTGCATCTCTCCCCTCCCCTCCTCCCTGCCTATTCTCCCCTCCACCCTGAATGTCTATGTCTTCCAGATCTGGCAGCCCTCTCCACAACAGGCCAGCCATCTATCCCCTGACTCTGGAACATTGTGTGATGCCTCCTGCTCCTATTCCTCAACAAGGGTGGTGATCACATCGCTGACCTCCTTCTACCTCAGACTATGCGGCCGCCACCCATGCTGGTAAGCCACAGCTGCTGCTATTTCCATTCTCTGCCTCTGATGGTGGTGGTATCTACTGGCATCAGTGGAGGGGTTCTGCCATTGCTGGTAGCAGCTACTGCTGAGGTGCTTGTGATGGTGGTACTGGCAGCTGCTTCTCAGATGCTGGTGCTGGTGGTGGGGCTGGCAACTGGGGTCCCAGCAGTGGTGGCACCATAGGTTGCCCTGCTAGCAGTGGTGGTGCTATATCTCTGGATAGTGCTGCAGATGTGAGACAGAGGCCATGCTTTGTGCACTGCTGTCTTCTGGTGTCTCAGAGGCATTGACAAATAATAGCTGAGTGCTTCCCAGTAGGGGTGTGCAGGCAAAACCATTTTATTTTGTTTAGTTTACTGCAGTGGTTCTCAACCCGGTCCTCAAGGTACACCCAGCCAGTCGGATTTTCAGGATTCCCACAATGAATATGCATAAAATTGTATGCAAATCTGTCTCATTCATATTCATTGTGGATATCCTGAAAACCTGGATGATTGGGTGTGTCTTGAGAACTGGGTTGAGAAGCACTTAATTAGGGGGTGGCTGTGACTCCTGCCTAGATCAGGACTATAAAGAGCAGGCACATTCAAACATCAACATTCCATTGTGTATTTTTACTGGTGTTGATAGATGTTATTGCAGGGTTTCAAAGCAGTGACCTTTGGGTTAGAAAGCTTTTATTTATTTATTTATTTATTTAATTGGATTTTTATACCGCCTTATCATACAATCAAAGCGGTTTAACAAAAGAGAAAATTAGTAATAGTGAAAAAATCTGTGATAATATATACATAGTTTGTAAATATATGATTAAATGTCTTGGGAAAAGGTGCACTATATATTGTGAGCTATACTATAAAGTGAGCTATTGTACAATGTATATATAAATAATTGCTTTCTTAAAAATTAATTAGTTGATTGCATGACCGTAGTGCTCCGTAAACAAAACTGTTTTCAGTTGTTTTCTAAAGTCTTTGATGTCCTGAGCTGCTCTCAGATCATTAGGTAGGGAGTTCCAGATGGAAGTCGCAGCAAACGAGAAAGCTCTCTCAGAGGTCTCCTTGCGTGTTTTTCTGATGTCATTTGAGGAGCTGATTCTATTTTCAGATACACTTCTCCTAGGTCTGTTGCTAATATCTGACCGGATAAGATACGTCAGACTTTTTGCAGAACATTGTTGCTTTATCTTGAAAATATAAATTACTGTTTTGTATTTAATACGAGATGATATTGGTAACCAATGAAGCTCCTTTAAGATAGGAGTTATATGCTCTTTACTTGATAGACCAAAAATTATACGAGCAGCGGTGTTTTGCGCTAACTGTAAAGGCTTCAGTGACTGCTTAGCTAGACCCAGATATATTGGATTGCAGAAGTCAAGTAATGGTGTAATTAGAGCATGACAAACATTGCGGAAGTGAACAGTTTCCAGAAGCGGCCTTAGTCTTCTGATGATTTTCATTCTATAATAAGCGCTTCTAATCGTCTTGTTTATGTGTGATCTGAGATTTAATTCCTTGTCTAGAGTAACTCCAAGATATTTCACTTCTGATTTAATAGGAATAATTGAATTATCTATCTTGATGACAGGTGGATGTGCAAAATTTTGGTTACGAGATACAAATAATGCCTCTGTCTTGCTAAAATTAATTTGCATATTGTTGGTTTTACACCAGGTGGACATTTGTGATAGACAATCTGTGATGCTGGAAAAATCAGGTTTCTCGATGGAGATAGTTGTGAAAATCATAATATCGTCGGCATAAATTGTATACTTTATGCCACTTTTTAATGGAATATTGCAAATTGGCTGCAAATAAATGTTGAAGAGAAGCGAAGAAAGAGCGGAACCTTGTGGCACACCTTGTAATACTCTTATGGGCAGAGAAGTTTTTTGTCCAATCTTTACTTGTAAAAATCTCTCTGTCAGATATGATTGAAACCATTTTAATGTGACCCCATGTAGACCAATCTCCTCTAATCTATGTAATAACCTATTGTGATCTACAGAATCGAATGCAGCCGAAATGTCTATAAAAATCATTATAATACCCTTTTTAATGTCATCAATGGTACGGAGAACGTAATCAAAAGATAAATCATTAAGGTTTCAACTCCATGGTTTGGGCGAAAACCATGTTGGTTATCGTCTAAAGGCGCATGAATATCAATGTGTTCTTGGAGTTGAAGTTGCACTGTCTTTTCAATGATTTTCGCTAAAAAGGGTATGCTGGAAATAGGCCGGTAGGCAGCTGGGTTATTCTTGTCTAACGTTGTCTTCTTCGGGATTGGTCTAACAGTTGCAAGCTTTAAGTGCTTTGGTAAATTACCTTGAGAGAGGGAATTATGCACAATGTTTTGTATTATGTGAATAAAATTTGACTTTGTGGACTTTATCCAAGATACAGGACATGGATCGGTTGGAGAAGTGCATGTGTTTATGGAAGAGATAATGTGCGAGAGTTGCTCTTTAGAAGGAAAAGAGAATGTATTCCAGACCCTGAAATTTGAGACCAAATTCAAGTTGAGACTAAATATATCTTTTACCTTAGAGTGGAATTTTTCCTTAATATAATCTGCATACTTCTGCGGTTCAATTTCAGCTTCACCTTCTGTTTTTTGCTCTTTTGTTAAACTCTTTACAATTTCAAAAAGCTCTCTAGGTTTGTTGATGGAGTTATTTATTATATTTGTATGGTATTCTTTCTTTGAGACTTTAATACGTTCGTCGTATAGCTTTTGTTTTGTTAAATATATCTGCTTTAATTCTGAAACCTTATTCCTTCTCCATTTACGCTCTATTCTTCTGAGATCTCTTTTCATCAGACGTATAGCATTAGAATACCATGGCTTGTGATGTAGCTTATTGATCCTTGATTTCCTTGGACTTGTGTCTGTCATTCTAGCTGCATTAGAAATTATGTAATTCCATTTGTTTACTTGTGTCTCTATTTCTACTGAATCGTCAGATAGATGAGGTAAGGTATCCTGTATAAATGTATCTTTGTCAAATTTTTTAAAACGTCTATGATAGCATTTGTCATCTAGTCTTAAATTATTTTTTGTTTGTAATAAAATTTCCATACTAACTATGTAGTGATCTGACCATGGAACTGGGGTAATGGTAGGAATTGAAATTAGACCTCCTAAGGTCAAATCATTTGAGGCAAAGATGAGGTCTGGCGAGTAACCATATATGTGTGTAGGTTTCTTGACTATTTGTGTGAAATTTAGTGAGCCCATTGCTTGAAGAAAGGTCTCGGAGTCTCTGCAGTTAATGGATTTAAGGTTGAAGTCACCTAGCACTATTGTGGGTTTGTACGGGGAAGTGATAGAACAAATAGACTCCAGTGTTGAGGCAAGCTCAGCAGAAGACGCTTTTGGTGCTCTATAATGTAAACTAATTGCCATGTGCTTATTCTCAATGTTAATGGAGTTACATTGTTGCGATTCTAAACTACATTGTATTTTGAATCGTAAATTCTTTTTTGCGATTATAAGGACACCTCCTCCACGTCTGACAGATCTAGAGCAGCTATAAGCAGAGTAAGAATCTGGGACAAGCTGATTGAGAGTTACATTATCATACGGATGTAGCCAAGATTCTGTGATGCATAGCACGTCTATTTGTGCTTCATCTATATGATCAACTATAGTTTGGATTTTATTGCATACAGATCTAGCATTAATTAATTCAATGCTAATTAGCTTCTCTGAATTGGATAATACTTGAATTACATTTGTTTTGACATGAGATCTTTCATTTAGATGCAAATGCCTATCAGAGCTATGATTAATACAAGTGCCATATTGCCGTGGCTGCGGTTTTACGAAAATGTATTTGCATAACACTATCCAAGTGAAAGGGGGTAGCCAACTATAATTGCTTTGGCTATATTGCTGTTGTAGGATTACAGGGAAACCTTGTAAACAGATGAGGTAGAATGGTAAAAACAACATTGCATGTATATAAGAGACGACACTATAAGTCTATACTTGCACTTGGTTGAAAGTTGTTTTTCATGTTCATGCATATAACTTCTTCTTCTTCGCCTAGGGTCCCGCCTAAGGGCCACGCCAAAGGGCCCTCTTGCGAGGCCCTCAGGCGCGGGCCCGCAAGGCGTGGGCACGCCTTTGCTGAGGCAGTTCTAAATCCGTTGTAAAGAGCAGTGATTGGTTGCAGGTTTATTTTCAATCGCAGCTCAAACAAACACACACAGCTGATTCTCTCTCTGATCTCCCCGATCGCTGAAAAACCCTTGCTGAGGCAGTTCTAAATCCGTTGTAAAGAGCAGTGATTGGTTGCAGGTTTATTTTCAATCGCAGCTCAAACAAACACACACAGCTGATTCTCTCTCTGATCTCCCCGATCGCTGAAAAGCCCTTGCTGAGGCAGTTCTAAATCCGTTGTAAAGAGCAGTGATTGGTTGCAGGTTTATTTTCAATCGCAGCTCAAACAAACACACACAGCTGATTCTCTCTCTGATCTCCCCGATCGCTGAAAAGCCCTTGCTGAGGCAGTTCTAAATCCGTTGTAAAGAGCAGTGATTGGTTGCAGGTTTATTTTCAATCGCAGCTCAAACAAACACACACAGCTGATTCTCTCTCTGATCTCCCCGATCGCTGAAAAGCCCTTGCTGAGGCAGTTCTAAATCCGTTGAGCTATTCGGTCTCCTAATATACTGGCTGTAACCAGCCTGCTCTTGACTGTGCATTATTTGTCTGGTGATCTTCATTCCTGGATTTTGAGTAGCCCAACCTTGCTTGTTTGTACTCTGTGGAAGACCCTTCCTAGGTCCTTTGCCTTATGTATCTCTTCATTCCTGCTCTTGGGCTTATTCTATAGACTTTTCTTTTGGCACGTTCATGTGCCCACAATTCTTTGCTACCATATCTATGTATACTATCAGGCTTTTTTCAGATCTATTCTAGACTTCTTATTGGGCTACTGGGATATGGTTTAGGCTTGGAAAATGTCTCTGATAGTATCCTAAGACATGACTTCAAAGAATTTTGGCTACAAGCACATGGCAAAAGAAACTCTTTGGAGATTCACAGGGCAACAGATCCAGGAAGGGTTTCCCATAAAGCTCAGAAACAATCAGGCTTTGGGCCACTCAACATACAGGAAGAAGGATCAACAGACATAAAAAACATAGGTAAGAGCAGGCTGCCTAGACAGATGAACAGATGAGACATCACTGCTTCTCCTACGAGATTCCTCTCTTCTAACCTGGTCTCACTGGCATGAAACCAGCTGTGATGACAATGGGGAGGTCAAACCAAATCTCAGGTTCTTCATGTCATGTTCAGCCTCATAATAATATGAAAAACAAAGCAAATGTCAGATTCTCTTGCCATTTCAAATGAATGCACAATCCTACTTGCTAGTCTCTTGTACTACCTGCTATATGTACATCCTCAGCCAGACTTGTTCAGGTGTGAACCATTACAGCTGTGGTATGTTGTAGAGATGCTGGTACACTGCTACATGGATGGGAGGGTGCCAGAAGCACCACACTGTCATGCATTGTAGGCCCTGCTGAATGCTTTATCCACATGTCACTCTGTATGCAACATCTTAACACCATTTCTGGTGGGCTTTCCTACCATGTCTGACCTATGCATATCCTGCCACCATAGCATTTACTTGCTGGATCCATGTTCCTTCCCTGAGTGTTGAACACTCTCTTGAGCCATGTCACTGTATCCCCGGGGGGGGGGAGGGGGGGGCACTGCACTTATGGGTCTTGCAACGTTTGGTACTTGTGTGTCAGGGATGGCCATTACTTGCCACACCCACTGCTGACTCTTATGGACTGGCACTACTATCCTGTATCCAATTATAGCCTACACTTGTGCTGACTGCTGTTAATAGCACCTGCACAATACTCCAATGCACCACTTTCTCATGCCATCGACATGTCACTTATGCATATCATGACCTGCCTGGGTCCCCAACAGGGAACCATTTGGCCCATCTTGTTGGTCCCTTGTCCTTGATTCTGCTCTTTCCTTTTGCTGCCATTCCATCTGTTAACAGATACCATGTCCTTCTGGCTACACTTTGGGCCCTCTCTATTACATGTGCCAGCAGCTGCTGCCCCTATGTGGCAATCAATGCTATGGATGCATGCTGTTGCCATGCATCTTCTGCCCTTGTGCATTGCAGGGTCCCATCCCATATGTAGTAACTATGTGTCAGAGTTTACCTTGTTGCTGTAGCTCCTGCTGAAAGTGCTGCAGCAGCTAGGTCCTGTTCTTCCACATGGCCCAGAAGCACACCTTGATCACCTCAAGATCCTTGAGGATGTGGAAGCATCTGGTGGAGATAAGGGGCAATATCATGCTTAGCCAGACCCTCATTTTTTCTGTTATCCCCCTGTCATCTACCTTACTTTCTCTCGCACTGCTGCTTTGGGTTGAAAGTCAGCCCTGCTCAGGCATGCAGAGGCTGTGGCATCTGATCATGGGGCACCTCCTCATCCCAGATGCTAGCTACATCTTCAAGTCCTCCCTTCAAACATCCTGGTTCACAGCACAACCTATGACCATTGCTAATAGCTTCCAACTGTGGATGTACATTCTCTGGGCACAGTGTGATTGCTTTCCTAAGATTTTGCGCTCATGTGTCAACAATGCCTTCTATCATGTGTACATTGGGTACTGCATGTTCCCTGACCTGGGGGTTGGGTCTTTGCAGGGCCTAGGCCTGCCTGCAGAGCCTAGTGGCCTTGCCTCACTATGGAGATGGCATTTACAGACATGCCCATGTGTCACTGTACACACACATTCCAATGCCCTTACCTTGTGCCAGCCATGTCCTGCCTGTCTCATGACCTATTCCCTTGCCACTGCTCTGCTTGTATGTGTGTGCCCACTCTCCCTGCCAGGTTCCAAGTGTGCTTCTGGTTGCCTATGTATCTGTGGCTACACGCATATTTTTGTTTGCTCAGACTGATACCACCCTTACAGGCTCCTCAGGGGTTATCTTCCAGGGGGACCAACCTGTCTTGGCTACCTTTTGATCCAGCCCTGGCTGTCCCATTTCCCTGCCTGCAGACTGGTTCTCTGCCTTCAGCTACGTTCACCTGTGTCTTAGGGTGACTAATTGTGCCAGGGCCACATGGATCCTTTTCCAGACCCATCTTGCTATAGCATGGGGAGGCCTGCGCTGATATGGGGATACAGGAGCTCCTCCTGTGCCAGCACTAGGAGGCAGAGCATGAGGGTTTCCGCCCTGAGAAACTGAGCTGCCCAGTGACCATCCCTGTTAGCTTCTGTGCTTTCTACATAGTGCATGAGCACATGCAGAGGTTCCATGGGGGGTGTGGGGGGAGGGTGTCAGGTCCACATATGGGTCTCACCCACATGTTCACTCTCTGTGCAACACATGCATCCCTATTTTATGTCATGCTTGCATGTTTCCACCACTATTATTTTCTGAGAAACCTGCAGATGCCCGCCACTTCTTTTCCTGTCATGCACTAGGAGATGTGTGCATATCCACAGATCTGCAAGCAGTGATTTCATGCAGACAGTGCATGTGGCCTAGTGGTTGGGGCAAGGTACTTCAGGCCGGAAGGTCGGGGGTTCAAATCCCAATAGAGGACAGCAACCTTGGGCCAGAAGGACTGAGGTTTCTAGTCCCACAGGTGCTCCTTGTGGTCTTGGGCAAGCCACTTAACCCTCCATAGCCCATGTTCCCTGTAAAATAGTTATCTCCAAGTTAGAATGCCCTGTTCAATGTAATTTCAGTTTGTTCAATGTAAACCGCACTGATGCAGAATAGCGCGGTATATAAGAGAATGTAAATAAAATAAATAAATAAATTTCTAAAATTACTACGGCACCCCACACATTTCAGTTTGCATATGATTGTAGACGCATGGGTAGCCTTTCTAAAATGTGCCTTAAAATTAGGATGGCAAAAAGACTGCCCTAATTTTATGCAAATAGCTTTCTAGATAGCTAGCTGAATATCACCATTATCCAGATAGCTCCGGCAGAGAAACAAGATTTTCAGCATCAGCCACTATCCAGATACTGGTGCTAAAAATCTGGAGTTTGTTTAACTGCAGCAACCAGTATTTACAAAAACCCTGATCACTCTGGTTAAATATTGACCCCTTCATACATAATTTTTCTTTTCTGCCCTTGTTGCCTAGGCATTTTACTTTTCTTCTGGGAATATCAGTTTCTCTTTTCTACTTGCCATGTATCAATCTTTTAATTCTCTATTCCCTTTCTGCTCTATACTACTTCCCTTTCTTCTCTACACTTTTCTGACAGTGATCTTTCCTTTCATCTTTTTTTCTGTTTCTCTCCTCTATGTTTCCACACAATAATATTTTTATCCCTCATTCTTTCCTTCTCTCACCATCTAATCCTTAGTCTCCTACTCTCTTCTTTAGCCCTCCAGCTGCCCTGTCTCTCTCTCTCTTTTTTACCAGCTTCCCATTCCCCTATGCTTTTCACCAATTTCCTAGTTCCCGATTTCACCCTCTGTACTCACCTCCTTCCAAACTCTCTTCTACCTTCCTCTAATTCTTATTTCTTCATCAGCCCCAGCTGCCTGCTCATCTCTTGGCCTTCTCTAGCATCCAGCCCCTTTCTTCTTTCTCTTACTGTCACCCAGCTCCCCATTTACCTTCCTTCAACTCCTCCTTGGTCCCATTTCTACACTGCCTCACTCCTTTTCCTTTTCATGTGTCCCTCTTCACTACCTGTACATCTCCAGATCCTTCACCCCCAACTCCTCTTCTCTCCTTCCACTCTCCTCCTCTTCTCATCCCCTCTCTCAGAGCTCTTTCCCTTTTGTACTTGCTCACTTCAGACACAATTCTGTTTCCCCCACCCCCTCTTCTCACGCCCTCCTTTCTCTTTTCACTCTTCTCCTTTTGAACCTCTTCCCTCCAGCCACTCATCCCCCCTTCATGTCCACTCTATTCCTACCTCTATCCCCCTTCCCCAATCATTCTTTTCCTTCTAGCAGGTACTTCCTCCTTTTTGACCCACTCCTTTCCTCCCTCTAACATGATGCAGCCAAGGATGAACTTGGATGACGAATGGCCCCTCTACTAAGGCATCAGGCCCACTCAATCAGCAGAAGCAGAAAATTTGAATGAGAGGAGAACTGTAGGCAGTATCAGCTTTCATGTTACCTTGTGCCCAGCAACATTAATCCCAGGCCCCACCAAAAAGCCAGTCCTGGCTATGCTACTGCCCTTTAAATGCTCTTTCCACCTTTACCTCTCTTTCTCTAGGCTCTAACAACCATTCTCACTCTCTCCCTCCTCCTTATCCCTTCCCTTCCGAGGATACTCACACTTATGACTTCCTCCCTCTCCATATCCTCTTCCCTTCTTCTTACCCCTTCCTTGCAATGCTCTTCCCTCATCCTTCCCTCTTCCTCCCTGCACATGCTATTCCTCCTTCACACCCTCTCCCTCTCAGGTTTTTGCCCATCCTCCTCCCTTCTCCCTTTTCCTCATTTCTTCCCCTTCCTCCATCCTCTCCTCTGGGTTAGGTGGAGCCACATACTACTGGTCCCCGCCCCTTCTACATACTGCCCTGCAAGCAACAAGAGAACTGTTTGAGCTAGTATTGCAATAAGAGCAATGAGATTTTGTGGCTCTTATTATGAGATTGGTTACTCGGCAGCAGGAGAGGATGCTTGATTAATTGCTTCTCTTGCTGATGAACCAAGGAGGTGTGCAGTGCAAAGGACAGGCGGTGCTGCAAGAAGAAAAAAGCCCGATGCCCTTGCTGAATGGCACTGGGGGCAGCTGCCTTCTTTGCTGCCTCCCCCTTCCCAATTTCTGGCTCTGATCTTAAACACAGATCTCCTGCAGCACAGTGGAACCACATTAGTAATTTATCTCATATAGTCTAAACATTCAGATAATGAGAGCAAAAAGAATGGTTCACTAGGGTCAATCCTTTCTAGCCAACTATGACAAATTTTATAGTGATGTACATCCATTAGCACACATTCGGTTTGTTAGCATGCCTTAATAAAATTAGTGCATGCAAAATTGTAATCGAGAAAAAGTCCAAAAAGCATCAGAAAATGAACCAAATGTTTTTCCATGCACATCCCTATGATTTAACTTTGATCAAAAGCATGATTACAACAGTCTAGGTACATTTATGTTTATGACTGCAGTATAAGTAGGATTATCAGATGACTTTGGTCATCAGGGACATGCTGCTCCATTCCTGGTTTCTTTTCTTTTCTTTTTTTTAGTTTATTTTATTTAAGTTTTCAAAAATAACGCAGTACAATAAATATACATTAGTTTAAGCCAGCTAAGTAGTAATGAATACATATTATGTCAAGAATTAGATAAGTGACACAGAGGGAGATGCATAATGAGTTCATATGAAGACCTTTGGATGCCTAATTAGTTCAGGATTCAACTCAGATGTTGTTGACTCAAACTGGAGGCATATAAACCGGAACCGGAAAGATGATCAGGAAACAATGCTTGAGAAAGAGCCACAAATTTACAAGGCTTGAAACACAGCGTGTGTTGCGGGTCCCGATTGTTGCTACGATTTGGACTTGGACTTGGCAACTCAGACCCACTGTGCTTCAAGGGGCCCTCAGTCAAGTACAACTCTGGGGAGAAATGAAGTTTCAGTTATGAAATCGTGGGTCTGGTTAAGCTATTCAGTGATTTATTTCATGGCCTTAAATAGATGACGGCAGATGATTAAGGACAATGATGTTTCTGAGATGGTTTATCTCTTGGGATAGGTTCATGAACCTCGACAAAATAGGTTGGTAGATTTTGTTGGGGATTTTTTGTGGGAGCATTCAAGTGAGTGTTAACCCGCATTAAGAAGCTGTTTTACAGTTTTTAAGAATATTCTGATTAAAAAGGAGGACCCACTTCAAGGGGGAGTAATCTCTCAAGGTGGGTGATCCGACAAAAATAGTGGAACTTAAAAAATTAATTTTTTGGGGATAAACTTATAAGTTAGGATCTTTTTTATATTCATTTTACATTGAGGATATTGCAATGATTAATTTTTTGGGGGTTTTATAATTTTTTGTTAGTTATCACTTCAGTTAACCCGGCTTCATTATGGCATCTGAACAAAATCAAAGTTTTTCAAATATGGCAACGTTTGCATATTCTGAAGATGCTATTCAGAAACTATTGGAGCATCCACCTCTGTTGGAGGAGGCCCCTTCTGCTTTACTCTCTTCATCTAATGCTTCATGGATGGCATTTTGAAATTTAAGGAAACATTCTACTCAGATTCAATTACATGCAGCCAACATGACGCAATATCTAAAACAGCAGATGATACCAAGGGGTCTCCGAGTGTTGAAACCACCTCACATGTTCACTGATGACAAGGAGTTTTACGGGAAATGGAATAGTATTTTGAATAAATGTGGTTTGGATCCCATTGCCCTTTTGGTGGAACGATTATCGGCAGAGGAGATTACCATGAACCAACAGGTGGACCAGATAGAACAAACATTGAAGGCAGATTCTACACCTGAGAGTTATAAGACATGTTGGAAGGACATTACTAGTCACATGCAACAATTTTATGAGACGTTGAGGGCATCTAAGATTAAAAAATTTTTGAGAGACACCGCGGACTATGTTAAAGATTACGTCTATATGTGGAGACAACAGAGGCACGAGTCAACCATGGCTACAAAACATGTCACTTTTGAAACTTCTTCGGAAGATCATAGTTCAGAATTGTCGGGAGAACAACAGCAAGGGACAGTAGAGGGATGTTTGCCTTCACAGGTTTCTTCGGGTTTTCAGAGAGGCCGCCCTCGCAATTGTCGGCCACAAGGACACCCACAGGTGGACGGATGGAGGGGTCCATCGATGACAGCATACACCAGGCAACTGTCATCAATATATCACAAACAACATTGACCAAGGATCAGATGCAGGTTCTATCTTTGGGATTGTTATTTGTCCCTTCTCCCAAATATGACCCTTTTCAGATGAGAGTGGCACTTTATCAATTTTTTAGGAAACTGCATGTAGCTTTATATTTTGAGTCCTCTCCTGCCCTGATTCATGACAACTCAATATGTTATAATCCCTCACATTGGTTTCCACCAGTTAGCATGGATGCATCAATATAAACTTTTCAAAATCTGGTGTTACGGGACTTGGAGAGGTTGGAAACTTCATCTTATCGTATTCCGTCAAATGTCTCCAGGGGGCAATATTGGGCTCTGTGGTCATTATCTGATATAAATCATTTGACCATTCGTTGAGCAGATAAAGGAGGTGCCATAGTAGTGCTTAACACTGATGATTATACAGCAGAGGTTTTGAAGCATTTGAGTGATCTTAAGTACTACAGTCCATTGCCATCGGATCCAACTAAAGGTATACAACAGGAAATAAATTTATGTACTTCAGAGGCTTTGGATTCAGGCTGGATAACCAAGAAGGAATGGGAGTTCCTTAATGTTAAACATCCTAGGATTCCAATGTTTTACTTGGTCCCCAAGATATATAAATCTTTAATACACCCCCGGGGCACCCGATCGTTTCTTGTAGGCAGTCGGTGCTAGAACCATTATCTAAATTTTGTGACAAATTCTTTCAACCTTTGACTTTAAAAATTGAGTCATACATTAAGGATTCTTATCACTTTATTTCATTATTGGAACCTTTACTGGCGCTGGATCATTTCATAATGGTGACCTTAGATGTTGCTGCACTATACACGAACATCCCACAGCGGGAATCATTGGATATTTTGGCAGCATTACCTATAACATTACCACCCAGGATTCCACACAGCTTTGTGATGCAGTTGTTAAATTTGATTTTAGAAAGAAATTACTTTCTTTATGATTCGGTCTATTATCAGCAAAGTTATGGCATAGTGATGGGGGCGACGGTAGCACCGTCGGTGGCAGTGTTATATATGTTTTGATTTTGAAAACCAATATTTATATGAATTGCTTTGGAGAGTAAATATTCTTTTTTGGAAGTTTCTTAGATGATGTCTTTTTTGTATGGACAGAATCTTTGACAGACCTTCAAAGGTTTTTGGTTTGGTTAAACACCTTGAAAAGTAATATACAGTTTGCATCTAAATATCACATGGATCATATTAAATTTTTGGATCTGTTAATTTACAAAAAGGACAATAGATTTTATGCTACATTGTACCGGAAACCAGTTCAACGTAACACTCTATTGAAGTACACCAGTTATCATCCAGGCCCTTTGCAACGAGGGCTTCTTTTGGGCCATTTTCTTCGAATACGCCGTTTATGTATGAGCACAGCTGAATTTCGTAAACATTCGCTGGAATTAAAGCACAGACTTTTGGATCAGGGGTAACCATAATCTTTACTTCATCAAGCATATAAACGGGCATTGAATAACCATCCCGAATGGTGGCAGGATTCAAATGCTTCTGAACAAACAGCTCATGGTTTGGATAAATTTCTGGGGATGCTTCTTTACATGCCCAATACAACTGCAGTCACATGTATATTGAAGTCCCATTGATCCCTTTTATCCCTACATGAATACTTTCAGAAGCCTTTGATGTTGGCATTCCATAGGGCGGCCAATATTGGGGATAAGGTGGTTCGAACCACCATAAGAGGGACTTCAGGAGTGGAATCCCAGAGGAAGGGTCACTATGCCTGTGGATCATGTGATTTTTGTATTTCTACAATGGAGGGAGACACATGGTGTGATCCACAAACAGGGGTGAGTTATAGATTTCATCATACCACCAATTGTTTAAGCTCCTCAGTCTAAGGCCATGTTGGCTGTCTCCCATTAAGCCATGACTATCTACATGTTCAGTAATTTTGTTCTTTATTATGGTTTCTACCATTTTTCCCAGTACCGATGTCAGGCTCACCGGTCTGTAGTTTCTCGAATCACCGCTGGAACCCTTTATAAAAATTGGAGTTACATTGGCCATCCTCCAATCTTCAGGTATTACAGATGATTTTAATGATAATGATGATTTTAATGACACCTCTGTCTTCATACAATCCTGTTTCTCTGATGATTTGTTCTGCATATAAATTAAACAGATAGGGGGAAAGTATGTAGCCTTGTCGTACACCTTTGCTGATTTTAAACCATTCTGTTTCTCCTTGTTCCATTCAACTGTTGCTTCTTAATCAACGTATACATTGCGCAAGAGAACAATCAGGTGTTCTGGTATACCCATGCTTCTTAATGTGGCCCAGAGTTTCTCATGGTTTACACAGTCAAAAGCCTTGTTGTAGTCAATAAAGCACAAATATATATCCTTTTGGTATTCCTCGTCTTTTCAAGGATCCATCTCACATCCATGATAATGTCTCTTATTCCTCACCCTTTCCTAAACCCTGCTTGCACTTCAGGTAGTTCTTGTTCCAAATATGGTTGTAGTCTCTGTTGAATAATCAGTAGAATCTTGCTGGCATGTGGGATCAGAGCAATTGTGCGATAATTTTCAGAGTCAGTTGGATCACCTTTCTTTAGTATTGGTATAAACACAGATCTTTTCCAGTCAGCTGACCATGATGTTGTCTTACAAATTTCCTGGCAGAGCCTTCTAAGTATGGTAACAGCTGCATCAGATTGCTGCAGCACTTCTATGGGAATGCCATCAATGCCTGGTGCTTTGTTCTTTGATAAGGCTTTCAATGCTGCTTCTACTTCTTCTTTCATCACCAATGATTCTGGATCATAAGGTATAGGTTGAAACGGCTGTTGGTCCACTTGATCTTTAACATAAAAACTGTATATTCTTTCTACTTTTTTTTGATCTTCTCAGCATCATTCAACTTAGATCCCTGAGCATCTTGTAACTTTCCAATTCGAGGCTGGAATTTTTTCTTTAACTTTCATAGCTTTAGGAAAGCTGTTCTGTCATCCATTTTGGCCGTTTTTGCTTTTTCACTTTTGTAGAGACTTCTCACTTTCTTCCTTCTTGATGTCATTCCATAACTCTTCTGGAGCTCTCTCATTTGTATCTAAAGCAGCAAATCAATTTTGCAGGCAGTCTTTAAATTCCAGTGGTATATTCTCAAGGTCATAATTTGCTACATTCATAAGTGGCTTGCTCTTTTTCAACTTTAGCTTGAGTTTGCATACTAGTTGTTGGTGATCTGTATCATAGTCAGCTCCAGGTTTTGTCTTTCTTGATGTTATAGAGCTTTTCTATCATTGACTTCCACAGATATAGTCAATTTGATTTTTGTACAATCCATTGGGTGAAGTCCATGTGTACAGTCACCGCTTGTGTTGCTGGAAGAAGGTGTATGAGTTGAACAGATCATTGGCCTTGCCGAATTCTATCAGTCTTTCTCCAGCTTCATTTCTGTTGCCAAGTCCATATTTTCCAACCATTTTGCCTTCTTCTTTGTTGCCAACATTTGCATTCCAGTCACCCATGACTATCAGGATATCCTGTTTGCATGTTCTATCAATTTCAGCTTGTACTTGTTCATAGAACACATCAATTTCATCCTCTTTTGCAGCTGTTGTTGGGGCATATACTTGAATTATAGTTGTGTTGATAGGCATTCCTTGTAGATGAATAGAGATTAAGAATTCACTGACTGCATTGCATTTCATTACAGTTCTTGCAAGTTTCTCCTTAATTATAAATGCAAAACCATTTCTTCTTTGTCTTTCATTTCCAGCATAGTAGACCATGTGATCATCTGATGCAAAGTGCCCGATGCTAGTCCATTTCAGTTCGCTGACACCCAACAGATCAAGTTATACACATTCCATTTCATTCTTGAACACCTCCAACTTCCCTAGGTTCATGCTTCGTACGTTCCATGTCCCAATATGTAAGATATCTTTGCAGCTTCTGACTCTCATTTCATGTGCAGCTACATCAGCAGTCAGACGTCCCAAGGGCTTTGATCCAACCACATCATAAATGCTGGCTTTACTCTGAAAAGCCTTCAGCTCCTCCCCAGTAGCCAGTTGAGTGCCTTCTGACCTTGGGGTCTCATCTTCCAGCACTATAATGCAATTTGTTTTGTTGTGACAATCCATTGGGTTTTCATCGCAAGATACAGAAATAGATTGCCAGGCCTTTCTTCCGCACAGTTTAAGTTTAGTGTTGTTGCCATTGTCACAGAAATGTGATCCTCTGCTGACAACACTTTCCCGTTCTGCTGCTGCCCAGATGGGTGGTTTGTCTTGGTCTGGCACCTCAGCTGAGACCTGTCCATCTTGGGAGACCCTGCCAATAGTTAAACTATCAATAGCTTAGCCCTCAGCATCACTGATGCACACATGCCCTTACAGCATGACAAGACTTTGTTTTCCCCTCTGTTTTATGACTATTGAGGTTTGTGGGGCTGTTGAGACAGTGAAGGAGTTCTCGAGGTGTTGGCATTGTCGGTGAGTACTTGAATTTCTTCCCCTCCATCCTCAGCATGTTTTTGCCGGTACTTACATCGGAGCATGCTTTGAGTTCGCCGGGCTGGGAAATGGGGGGCCGGAATGCCGCAATTAGCACCAGTTGGGTTTGAGCGGCTCTACAGGCATCGGGGAGAGTTTTCACAGTCTCTCTTTGCTATTTGTGGGCATGGCAGAAGAAGCGGGGATGACAGGAAAAGATGGGTCTGGGCCGACGACTCCCACGGTTTGGGCAGGATCTGCGGCCATTTCCCCTCAGGCAGCCATTTTCTCTGTGGAAGGGAGAAAGCATGGCAAGAAGCGGGTAAAAAATTATCTGCTCCTTTTTCATCACAAGGGGCTTTCACAGAGAGCTTTGAGGCACGAGAGATGTCTTTTTCCCCCGATTTCATTTTGTCTCTACACAAAGCATATTGTTTGAAGAGAGCAGGCCAGTGTCGAGATTCCTTCAGAACAGGTTAGAACTCCATTGCCAGTGTATCTCATACTCTGCAGGATGATTCCCTCAGCACGGAGGACTCCTTTTTTAAATGGCAGAAATTGGAGGAGGATTTCTGGGGAGTGCATGACTCTCCTAATTCTCAGGCCTCTGAGGAGGCGGGGGATGGGCACTCAGACTTCTGGGGAGAGCCCACAGTATCAGAGCTGGAGGAAGAGGAGATACCTCAAGGGGAGGATCCCTATCTGTTCTGGGTTTTCCACAGGGAAGCACTGCTCACTTTGATCAATCATTCTTTGGCCTCATTAAATATTGTGCCTGCTTCGTGCTAGCTGAAGAGCTCTATGTTGCAGGGGTTCAAGGGTGCTCAGACCTCTTTCCCAGTGCACATAGAGTTATCAAAAAGATGACTGAGACTGAATGAGAAGTTCCAGAAGCCGGCTTAAGGAGGGTAGGGCTATGAGCTACTTGTACCCTATCCCAGAGGAAGAGAAGGTAGACACCTTGGTTTCAGTGGTGACTAGGAAGACTACAATCCCTGTGAAGGGGGATGCAGCTTTGAAGGACTTACAGGATCGGAAGTTGGAGTCTGTGCTAAAACAGGCATTGAGACTAGCGCTCTGACACTGCGGGCTTCCATCTGTGGAGCTTATGTGACCAGGGCATCCATACAATGGATTCAAGGACTAGTGGCAGCAGACAGGGATCTGCAAATGACAGGATAGGAGGTAGCCAACCTGGAGTCTGCTTCAGTGTATCTGGCATATGCCTTTTATGATTTGGTGCGTGCCTCATTTAAGACTATGGCCTCTATCATTGCGACTCACCGTTTTCTTTGGTAAAGAAATTGGGTGACGGATGTCTCCTCAAAAACTAGGCTCAGTAAGTTTCCCTTCAAGGGTAGGTTACTCTTAGGGAAGCCTTGGACAAGCTGGTAAAGGATCTAGGGGAGTCCAAGGGATCCCAGTTGCCAGAAGATCGGCCTAAAGGCCAGAAGCAGAGAAATATTTCTAGCGGTCAGCCAAGAGACTTTAGGGCCTCTCACTTTGGTCCGTTCCAGAGGAGATGTTACCCGCAAAGGGGGCATCCCTTCCATGGTTAGTAGGGAGCCAGTAGGGGTTATTACTCTGCCCCTTCAGCCCCCACCAAAAAGCCCCAATGAAGCCAGGGAGACCTAGGTGGTGGTGGTTCCAGTGGGAGGTCAGTTATAACAGGGGAGGGAGGTAATAAATTAGTAAGAAATGGTTTGGTATTGTGACTTGGGGGGGGGGGGGCTAGTGTTATACATTTGTCTCTGGACCAAATATTTATTTATTTTTATTTATTTATTTACAGTCTTTTTTATACCGCGCTATTCAACATCAGTGCGGTTTACATGAAACAGAAACTTATACGGTGCAGGGGACTGTTCTGTATTTACAATAAACAGGTGCTTAAAAACTTGGATAAACTGGGGTAACTATTTACATATAGGCTTCATATCAGGTCCTATCGTAGATTAATGATGGTGTGTTGGTGTAGGTGAGATGGTTGTTCGTACACCTACGTCTAGGTAGTGTTTGAGGAAGAGGTGATGTTTTAAAGCCTTCCTGAATTGTATTAGGTCAGGGATTGCCCGGATGTCAGGTGGTAGGGCATTCCAGCATCTGGGTGCGCAGAATCTAAATGCCCTGTTTACTGTTGCCTGGGTGCATTCAGTTACTGTCTTAGGGATTAACAGTGTGTTTATTGCTGCAGATCTTCTGGCCCTGTTGGGAGGAGTCATGTGGGTGAGCTCTGTGAGTGAGGCAGAGGAGAGCCCATTGATGGCCTTGAAGGTCAGCAGTAGGGTCTTGAAGGTGAGTCTGCTGTGGATAGGGAGCCAATGGAGCTGTTTCAAGATGGGCGTCACATGGTCACGCCTGGAGTCGCCATGTAGCACTCTGGCTGCGGTATTCATTGCTAGCTGGAGTGGACACAGCGTGGCTCGTGGAAGCCCTTATAGGACTGCATTTGCGTAATCGAATTGTGGGATGATCAGCGCTTGATAGATTGTCCAGAAGTCGTCTGGTTCTAGCAAGGAGCGTAAGTGTCTGAGAGTCCGGATCTTATGATAGACTGCTTTTACCATGTTGCTAATGTGCGCTTTCATGTCTAAGCGTTGGTCTAAGGTGACCCCAAGGTATCGGATTGTGGACTTAGTTTGTAGCTCCGCTTCCTTGACTTTTAGGCAGGCTGGAGGGATGAATTCTTGGTTCTTCGTGACAAACAGAACTTCTGTTTTCTTGTGCTGTATTCAGAGGTTTTGGGTCTGGAGCCAGTTGGCCACTGCGTCGAAGCAGTCTGTCAGTGGGGAAAAGTCTGGATGGTCGGTTAAGAAAGGCATGTAGAGTAGTACATCGTTGGCATATATCAGGCAGTTCACCTTGAAAGATCGGAGGAGGTTACAGATTGGCTGCATGTAAAGGGTGAATATCAGGGCGGAGAGGGAGGAACCCTGTGGGACGCCCTGCTTCTGGTGGAAGGGTTCCGATGTTGAGGTTTCCGAGCGTACGTGCTGCCATCTGTCGGACAGGTATGATTTGCACCAGTTTAGTGCTGTGTCACAGATACACTTCTCTTCAAGCCGCTTCAAGAGGATCTCATGGCTTACCAAGTCGAATGCGGCAGCTATATCCAAGAAGACGAGGACATATCTTGACTGTTTGGTTACTGTACCAGTTTTTGAGAGCTGAAAAAGTTAATAATGATAATTTCAGGAAAATTACCCCCTTAATGTTTCTCTGTTACCACAGATAGTAACATATCTGTATTCCTACAACTGACAGCACAGCTGCATGAATGGTCCATGGCAATGTCACTCTATTCCCAGTGTTTAAAATGGGTCTAACCTCTGCCCCTGGTAGAATCCCTCTCTCACAAACCATTTCTAGCAAATCTACTCCCTGAAAAAAATTCCTCTTGGCAGATACATCCCACCCCCACTGATCTCCCAGGAGACAGCCTCATCAATGCCATTCCTTTAAATGTCATATCTATGAAGAATGATACAGGAAAGAGCTCTCTTCTATCCTACCTCATATTGGCATCACATTTAGAATGGCATTGTCTGACTTGAAGCTATATTATACCCTACAATGTGGAGATACAATGTTTGAAGATGTAGATGTTGGGGGGAGGGGTACTTCTTTTGTATGGGGAGGAATAGTCTATTTAAAGGGATCTATCAGCTGGAGTACGAGGGTATCTGACGGTGAATTTATGCTGGGAGGGATTTTCTATCTAATAGCAAAGTTTTCCTGGGACTGGGGTATATTGAGCTATTTGTTAACAAGGGGTCTTGCAATGGGGATTGCAGAGTTGTGGTGAGCATCGTGGATTGCATTAGTTTTGGGACTCAGTACTAATTGCATGGTTTACATTTACTCATTTTAATATTAACAAGCTACTTCGTATGAATTTGCTTTCATTATATACCAGCAGCCCTGTTTATGGGCCACTCCCTGAAAATTCAAGGGGAGCACTTTCAGAGGCTGCAGAGAGTAAGAACTAGTTGCAGAGTTGGAAAAAGGTTAAATTAGACTTACCTGCTAATTGTTGTTCCTGGAGTAGATACAGTCTAGTCCCGGACCTCTGGGTTGTCAACCTTAATCAGCAGCTTGGAGACTGAGGAACCTCCTTCTTTTGTGATGTCACCAGTATATCCTCCCGGTAGGCACCTCCACTTGCCAGTTTCCTATTGACAAAGCAGACTCAACGGAGCAACAAGTAAGCATGAAAACAGAATAATCACTGAACAGTGTACTTAACTGAACTACCTAAAATAGTGACGGGAAAAACACCCACCCGCCAAGAACTCCATGCTCAACCTTTAAACCCCCGCTGAGGCCCTCACCTCACCTGTGCAGAGGACCCCCCCGAAGAACACCGACCTGCCCACCCGGGACTGGTAGACCCTCACCAACAACGCCGCTTACCTGTAAGGGTCCTCAAACGCTTGCAGTCAAACTTCAGGCTGTATACTGCACCCAACTGCACCGGGGAGGGCAACGGGACTAGACTGTACCTACTCCAGGAACAACAATTAGCAGGTAAGTCTAATTTAACCTTCCTGATCGTATCTCCAGTCTAGTCCCGGACCTCTGGGTCTGTACCAGAGCAGTAAACTAACGGGCGGGATTGTCCTTACCAGCCTGAAGTACTGCCGCTCCAAAACAAGCATCCTGCTGAGCCTGTACGTCCAGCCGGTAATGCTTGACAAAAGAATGTAATGTCGACCAGGTCGCCGCCTTACAGATTTCCAGCGGCGACACCAATCTAGCTTCTGCCCAGGATGCAGCCTGCGCCCTAGTGGAGTGAGCCCGAAGTCCCTCGGGCACCAGCTTCCCTTTCAACACATACGCGGACGCTATAGCCTCCTTGATCCAACGGGCAATAGAAGCCTTAGATGCCGACTCTCCTTTCCGTGCCCCCGCAAAAAGGACAAAGAGCCTATCAGACCTGCGAAACTCCGCCGTCCGGCGCAGGTACTTCTTTAATGCCCGTCGAACATCCAGGGAATGCAAGTGATTCGGATCCGAGGCTTCCGGACCCGACCTAAACACCGGCAAGGAAATCTCCTGATTCAAATGAAACACCGACACCACCTTGGGCAAAAACGCTGGAACCGGTCACAGAACCACTCTGGACTCAAAGAATGAAAGGTAGGGCTCTTTACAGGATAACGCCTGTAATTCCGACACTCGCCTTGCCGAACAGATCGCCACCAAGAAAACCACTTTTAACGTAAGATCCTTTAAGGACGCCTGAGACAGGGGCTCAAAAGGTCTCCGCTCCAAAGCATCCAGCACGAACGGCAGATGCCACTTAGGGATGGTCTGCCTAATCGGGGCCGTAGCAGAACCACCGCCCTCAGGAAGCGCTTTATATCCAAGTGCTCCCCAAGCGACCGGCCCCCCAATTTACCTCTGTAACACGCCAGGGCCACGACCTGCACCCTGAGCGAGGCAGCCGCCAAACCCTTGACGAACCCATCCTGCAGAAACTCCAATATCTGGGGGACGGTCGATCTCAGGGCCTCCAGCGCCCGTTCACTACACCAGCCTTCGAATACTCTCCAGACCCGAACATACGTCAAGGACGTCGATCTCCTATGAGCCCTCATCAAAGTCAAAATCACCGACGAGGAATGCCCTCTGGCCGCTAGCCTAGCCCTCTCAATAGCCAAGCCGTAAGCGAGAAGCGATCCATGTGCGGCATTGACAGGGGCCCTTGCGATAACAGGTCCGCCCTGGTTGGCAGACGCCAGGGCTTCGCCACGAGAAGTCTCATCATGTCCGTGTACCAAGGCCGCCGTGGCCAGTCCGGCGCTATCAGAATGACGTGTCCTCGGTAACGTTCTATCCGCTGTACCACCCTGCCTATCAGGACCCACGGCGGAAAGACGTACAGGAGCTGGTCTTCTGGCCAATGCTGAATGAGAGCATCCAGACCCTCGGACATCCTTTCTCTTCTCCTGCTGTAAAACCGACTGACTTTCGCCGACTGGAACGTTGCCATGAGGTCCAAAACCGGGGTGCCCCACCGACGCAAATCATGTGGAAAACCTCCGTGTTCAGGACCCACTCTCCGGGATCGACCTTCACTCGACTGAGGAAATCGGCCTCTACGTTGTCCACCCCTGCGACATGCGCTGCTGACAGAGCTAGCAGATTCTCCTCGGCCCAGCCACACAAGTCTTCGGCCTCAGACTCCAGGGCTACGCTGTTGGTTCCCCCTTGTCGGTTGACGTAAGCCACCGCCGTCGCATTGTCGGAAAACACCCGAACCGCTCGTCCGGCGAGATAGACCTGAAACTCCCGCAGGCCACGGACACCGCTCTCAACTCCAACCGGTTGATCGACCAGGAGTTCTCTAACGCACTCCACTGTCCCTGGGCGAACTGGCCTTGAAAGTGGGCTCCCCAGCCCCAGAGACTCGCGTCTGTCATCACCGGAACCCAATCCGGAGCCTCCAAAGGCTTCTCTCTCCGCAATGATTCGGGGAGCAGCCACCAACGCAGGGCAGCCCACGTTTCCAGCGGACAAGGGAGCCTCAGAGACAACAAGGGCCGCATATGCGCTCGTGCCCAGGGCACCAAATCTATCGTCGACGCCATTGTGCCCAACAACTGCAGATACTGCCAAGCCGTGGGGGCCGCCATGCGTAAGAACCGGCAGACGAGAGTTCGCAACCCCTGCGCTCTCAGCCATGGGAGAAACACCTGCCCCTTCTCGGTGTTGAACCGAGCCCCTAAGTATTCCAGGCATTGAGAAGGAGTCAGGTGACTCTTGGCCATATTGACTATCCAAGCTAGGCTCTCCAGGAATGCGACCACACGTGCCGTCGCATGCTCGCTCTCCTCTCTCGACTTTGCCCGAATCAGCCAATCATAGGTAGGGGTGCACTAAAACTCCTTCCTTCCGTAGAGCAGCCGCGATCACAACCATGATCTTGGTAAACGTGCGAGGAGCCATTGCTAGACCAAATGGTAACGCCAGGAACTGAAACTGTCCGAAGGGGACTGCAAACCGGAGGAACCTTTGATGATCCGGCCGAATGGGAATGTGCAGATAAGCCTCCGATAGATCCAGGGAGGTAAGGAATTCCCCCGCCCAAACCGCCACTATGACCGAGCGGAGGGTCTCCATGTGGAAATGCGATACCCGAAGGCAGCAATTCACTCCCTTGAGATCTAAAATCGGCCGAACCCCTCCGTCCTTTCTGGGAACCACGAAATAAATGGAGAATCGACCACAGCCGAGTTGGTCTGCCGGCACTAGCACTATCGCTTTGAGGTCCAGGAGCCTCTGTACGGTCCCCCGCACCGTCACACACTTTGTTGGAGCCCTGCAGGGAGACTGCACAAAGGCCTCCTGCACCAGAGACCGCAGTTCCAGCGCGTACCCTTCTCGAATGACCTCCAGAACCCACTGATCTGAGGTTACCCGGACCCAGGCGTTGTAAAACTTCTGTAAGCGCCCCCCTACGGGAACTAGAGGCGCCCGGGCCCCCAGAGCTTCATTGGGGTTTTCAAGCATTGGGAAGGGAGGAGGAGGAGGAGGCCCCAAAACCTCTGCCTGCTCCCCGAAACCCTCGAAATGCCTGAGTCCTGTTGAAAAACCTGCCTCTTTGGGTTGGAGCAAATTGTTGCGACCGAAAACAACGAAACTCCCGTTGCTGACCTCTACCCACGGGCGTCGCTCTGCCAAGCTTGGGCTTGTCCTCCGTCAATCTATCACCCTTTGACTCCCCTAGATCTTTAACCAATTTTTCCAAATCCTCGCCAAACAAGAGCCTTCCCTTAAAGGGGAGCTTTCCCAGCCTTGACTTAGAGGAATTATCTGCCGCCCAATTGCGAAGCCACAAGTACCGCCGCGCTGCAACCGCAGAAGCCATGCTCTTAGACAGCGCTCACATGAGATCATAATGAATATCTGCCAGGTAAGCCGCCCCAGACTCCAGCCAAGCTACTTCCCCTGTACCATCACTCTCTTGCCCCCCTGGGACTTTTTGCGCCCATCGCAAGCATGCCCTGGCCACCCAGGCGCCGCAGATAGCCGCCTGAAGCGACACCGCATTCACATCAAAAACCTGCCTGAGCAAGACGTCCAGCTTTCTGTCCTGGGGGTCCTTAAGAGCCGCGCTACCCTCCACCGGGATCGTGGTCTTCTTGGTAACTGCTGCAACCGCCGCATCAACTTTGGGAGCTTTAAACACCTCCCTATCCTGCTCCACTAGCGGATAGAGGCGACTCAGCACTCTAGAACCCCTAAGGGGTGCCTCAGGCACATTCCACTCCTCCTGAATCAATTCCTGAAAAACCCTATGCACCGGGAATGCCCTTTGTGTCTTCCGAAACACCTGCAATAACGGGTCCTCCAAGGTCTCATCCGTCGCTGATCCCGGGACCGGCATGTTCAGAGCTTTGAGCGTTTCCCCAATGAGAGCGGGCAAGTCCTCTCTATGAAACACTCTGACTACCCTGGCTTGGTCCTCCTTTTCCGCGAGCTCCCCTTCCTCAAGCTCCTCTTCCATGTCGAGGCTACGGTTTTCCTCATCAGACATTTGCACCTCTGAAGCAACAGAGGGTACCTTAGGATCCTCTACCAAACGTGGCCTCTTAGCCTCAAGCAGGAAATTGTCAGCAACCTGAGACATAGCGGGTCTTTTACCCTCGGGAACCTTGCCTTCATCTTTAGATTGATCTTGGGATAATCCCCCCATAGCCTGCTGAAGAAGCACCACAAAATCCCGAGAAAAAATGGACTCAAGCCCTTTTGTCCAGGGCACCAGAGGAGAGGAGACATCCGGCGCGGAGGAAGGCCCCGCTACCGGTTCCCCAAGGGTCAAACTGCTTGTATGCTCGGTAGGAGGCCCTGATTTCTGCCTCCAGGCACTCCTCCGTGGCCCGTGGAACATTGTCCATGCCAGCAGCTTCTTTAGAACAGCTCTTGCAGACCCCCGATTCCGCTGCCGACCCTCTTTTAGCTCCGCACATGAAGCACTGGGGCCTCATGGGCATTTCAGCCAACAAACTGCTTCCCGCCAAAACCGGGCCCTGGGGGCTCAAACCGCCGCGTTGAAAGCACTCGCACTGAGAAAACAAAAAAGAGGCCCCCGATGCAGCTAAAAGTCAACTGTCCCAAAAAAGAACTGAGCCAGCAAAAAACTAGCACCTCCGAACCCGAAGAGCAAGGCCGGGACTGCCGCGAAGTGCCCGTGTCGGCAACACGTGGCTGGGCCCGCTGAGTCTTTTGCGCCTAAAAAAACCGACCGAGCAGAGAGCGAAGAAAAAACCTCTGAAGCTCTTACCTCCCGCCAATTACTCCTGCCCCTGCATAGCCCCGAAGACAACAACTTGTAGATACCCCGGGAGCCAGCACAATCTCCTGCCAGCAACTGCACGGGGGAGGGGGGGGGGGAGGGAAGCTCTCGGCCACGGCGTACTGACAGGCAGCACCTCTGTATCACGCCGGCTGGATTCTGATGCAGCAGCACATCTACTCACAGGCCAAATGCTACCGGCACTGTAATCCCCTTCTGCTCCGGTAAGTGAGAAACCTCCAACCACCGAGAGCAGGCAGCACTCTGCAGGCGAGGGGAGAGCCTTGAGCCCCGCTTAAAGGTATAGCTCCGGGCAATGCTCAGCTCGTTTATGCTTTTTTTTTTTTTTTTTATAACAGCCAAATCAGTCCTAACACTAAATCTGTCTTAATTGTTCCTCCTGTGAGCCCGGACCTCCCAGGCTCACTGTCCCTTCAGCTGCTTGGAGACTGAGGTAACTAGCAAGTGGAGGTGCCTACCGGGAGGATATACTGGTGACATCACAAAAGAAGGAGGTTCCTCAGTCTGCAAGCTGCTGATTAAGGTTGACAACCCAGAGGTCCGGGACTAGACTGGAGATACGATCAGGAACAGATTGTTAGAGGGAAGACAGCTATAACTGTAATGCCCGATGGATTCTTTCATCCAGTCTCAAAGAAAATGCCAAATGCCGAGTGTTGTTCCAAACCAGAAGAATAAACTTTTCTGAAGAAAATTTCAGATAAAGCAATAAAAAATGGTCCACAATATAGGAGAAACAGTCTATATACTTACACTAAAATGCAAGGCTTAAGTGAAAAAAAAGACACAGTCCATACACAGTCACTTCTCATGCCACTTGAATAAGTTACAGTAGCACTGGAAAGCCCCAGGGCTTCACTTTAGATTTCTGTCTCTCTAAAGCCTTTCTTATAATCTCTAGGATCCTTTTTTCCCCACAAAAGAAAAGATTAGAAAATATCTTATTAGTGTCCCCACTTTCCAGACAGACTAGTGTGCCCCAGAATGTTGGAATATTTGGCTTCTAGACCACACTGAACAGCTGAGTCCCCCCTGAAACTCTTCCAACCTTTTTAGAGGAGAAAGCAAGCACCTTACTCCCTCAGTGGCAACAGAGAAATTGATGTCTTCCTATTCCCTAAAGTCTGGGGAACTTCAACACCTTACTGTCTCTCCTTCAGCCCCTTGATGTATCCTTCACTGTCTCCCTTCTTGTGACTTGTGGAGTCACTTTTATGATACCTGTTACTCAAAACCAGCCCTGAAATAAATACAGTAGTTTAAATCATCACTCAAAATACATTAAAACTTTGGAAAGTTGTCTTTTTAATTTATGCACACATACCTCTCTTAGTAATGTGTTAACACAGTAATGCTGATATTTAGGGATTCATATAGAAACTAAATCCATTATTCTGAGGCAAATTTGAATGCATTTGTGATTTTTTTTATTATACTTTAAGGAGGATATATATAGCCATTATTTGTGTTCTATGGTGTCGATATTCAAAAGCATTTTTATTTCTTTTATACCGCTTTATCCAAAATCAAAGCGGTTTACAGGGAACAAGTTACAAAGACCAATGAACATGTGCAGAACTTGATGAATACAGAGAACATTTTAACACGGGTTGCTATTTATATTTCTGGACTAATAATGAAAAAACAAATATTTATGATCGAAATTGGTTTTATTGTTTTTCAAAATATTCTCCATGAAGATCAATACACTTTTGCATGCATTTGAACCAATTTTCAAAGCACTTTTTCCACTCCGATTGAGGTAACTCCAAAACATGCGTTTTGAATGCATCAACCGCATCTTCGGGTGTTGAAAATCGTTGACCACGTAATTTGTTTTTGATGTGCGGGAATAAAAAGAAGTCATTGGGTGCCAAATCAGGGCTGTACGGTGGATGACCCATCAATTCGATGTTTTGGCCGGTCAAAAATTCCTTTGTTTGAGCCGATGTGTGAGAGCTCGCATTGTCATGATGAAGAATTATTCGGCTCTTCGACTTTTTCCGAATTTCTCCGAAGACTTCTGGTAAACAAATGGTCGTGTACCATTCAGAATTGACCGTCCTATGTTGCTCTAACGGCACTGTCGCCACGTGACCGGTAATACCGAAGAAACAGGCAACCATTTGCTTCAATGTGCTTCTTCCGCGAACAACTTTTGTTGGATTTGGCTCGTTTTGGAAGACCCATACAGTCGATTGCTGTTTTGTTTCGGGCTCATATGCATAGATCCATGATTCGTCACCTGTGTAGATGTTATACACAGTCTTTGATGCATCTTGAACGTATTTTTTCAACATTTCCTTGCACCAATCGACACGAGCCTTCTTTTCAGCGTTTGTCAGATTATGCGGGATCCAACACAAACAAATCTTTTTTATGGCCAAATGATCATGCAATATCTTATTGATGCTTGTCATACTAATGCCCAAAGATGCCTCAATCTCACGGTATGTCACATGACGATCTTGCTTTATCAGTTCACACACAGCATCGATATTTTCTGGCACAACAACTGATTTTGGACGACCCTGACGGAATTAGTCCTGGAGCGAACGTCGGCCACGATTGAATTCGTTATACCAGTTTTTTACAGTGCTGTAGGATGGTGCTTTATCACCATACAAAAAATTAAGTTCATCGATGCACTCTTGTCTAGATAATCCACGTCGAAAGTTATGAAAAATAATCGCACGAAAATGTTCACGAGTTAATTCCATTTTTCGCCCGAGATGAATTTTTCAAGTTACTGTAAACAACAAATCGCGCTCAAATGATAAAATGTTATGAATAAGGTTATGTTCAACAATGTTAGTGTTCCAATGGAACCATTGGATGGTGCCTGGCAACACTTACTGTTGCTAAGGCCAGAAATATAAATAGCAACCCTCGTATAACCAAGATTACATAAAGGCTGTGATAGAAGTTTGTAACAGGGTTATAACAGGGTTGAGGGATGTAATGGTGCCAATGCAATGGCGTTATCTAGGGATTAGGCCTGTAAGGCAGGGGGTAAAGTAACAGGGAGGATATCTTGGGACAGATTTTAAACTGTGCAGGTATTTGGTCAAGTTATTGTCCCTTCAAAGTGTTCTGTGAATAAATATGTTTTAGCTGCTTGCAGAATGCAGATAAATCAGAAATAGTTCTTATCTTTTCTGGGAGAGAGTTCCAAAGATTGGAGGCATAGAGTGAGAAAGCTCTCTTGCATTTGGGCCGATTGCTCTTAGTGTATTCTATGGGTGTAATAAGCATGCTTTTTGAACAGCTTCTCCTTCTTCTGCTGTCTGGGGCAGACTGTAGGAGAGATCTTGAGTAGCTTGAGGATAGATTGTGGAGTATTTTGAATGAGTTTAGAAGAAATTGATTCTGCTTGCAATCAGTAGTCAGTGGAGCTGCTTTGATGTGTTCCGATGCATGATGTGTTCCGATTATGGGGCTTGATAGATGAATCGGGCAGCTGTATGTTGAGCCATTTGCAGTCTGTGTATGGCATGCTTTGGGAGTCCTTTCAAGATGCTGTTTTAGAAGTCGAGGCATGGGAAGATCATAGCTTGTAGGACTGTGCGGAAGTCATTCAAAGATAGAAGTTGTCGCAAGTGCTGTAGGGTTTCTATTTTGGTATAATTTGCTCTGGTTGTGTTGTTAATGTGGGTGTTTAGGTTTAACTGATGGCCTAAAGTTATTCTCTGCTATCATCGTTCTTGCTTAACTTCCAGTTTGGCCCAATGACTTTTAATGTAGTTTTAGGGGTGAAGGTGATATATAATATCTCTATTTTGTCAGGAGCAACCCAAGGGTGATGCGGGGGCCATGTGTGGAGATTCATTGCGGGGCCTCATTTGCATAGCCATTGGACTTCATTTGCATAAATTTTATTTATTTTATTTTAAAATGTATATGTTGCCCATCTAAAATTTTAGGCAGTTTTCAAAGGACCCTATACAAGCCTCTTTTTTGTCCTGGCAATGACTTAATGCACATTAATATTTAGTAAACATGACCCTAAGTGCTACTGTGCCAATAGAAGTAAATGGGTGTTGCTGCACTTAGCACACATTAACATTTGTGAGTGCGCATTAACTTTTAGTAGACACGCCTCTTAATGAGTATCTCAATACCATTTGCATGGGCAGTGAGGATAAAGAGACTACCAGATTTCTATATTACTACACTCCAGTGTCATCTGCCAGGCACATTAGGAAGTACTATATACCCTTCTCACCTATTCTCACCAGTGTTGCCTATTTGATAGGTAGCACCAAACTCTACCTATCAAAAGGCAACACTGCAAATATTAAACCAATACATCTCAGAGAATACCAATACATCTTTTGCTAGGGAAAGAGAACAAGTGGCACTGTCACATAGAAACTACATGAACAGAATACTACAGCTCAGTTACACATACAAAACATAGACTGTCATTAAACACAGAACAAAGGATCACAATTTAGAAATATGAAGACAAACTCGGAACCCCAAAAGTCAAACTTGGAATGTAGAACAACACTGGAGAAATAAAACTATAAATTATTTTCCTCTTGTACTAAACAAAACACAAAATATTAGCGATGCATATTTCCCAGAGCTGATATATTCCAGCTAATGAATACAAAATATCGTTATTTTCTTTTGTTGTTTGGACATTTTATTTTTCAGTTGCAATTGTCCCAGTTGCTTTCTTCTGCTTTCCTCGTGTCTTCTGTTAATTCTCCATGGTCTGCTGTCTATTTGTCCTTTTTTCTCCCTTCTAGTTTTTTCTATTCTCTCTACAACTGCCTGTAACATACCTATCTTTCCTCTTTTGCTCTTTCCTCCCTTTCTTTCTGTATTCGTTTTTCATCCACTCAAATTTTACGCCTCCATCCTCAATTGTCACTTACTCTCCCTATGCTCAGCCAATCATAGATTTTTCTTCCCTCTCACAAAAAATATCTGTTCCCCTCTCCATTCTCACTCTCCCAGCTTCTTTTTTTCTCCTGCCAGCCCCAGCCCCCCCCCCCACCTCCTCCAGCATCAGCTCCTTTCTAGTTCCAGCCCCTCCCAGCATCCACTCCCTTCCAGTCCCATTCGCCCATCCCCCCGCATCAGCCCATTTCCAGTCCTAGCCTCCTGGTATCAGTCCTCCTCCAGTCCCTCCCAGCATCCACTTCCTTCCAGTTCCAGTCCCCCATCTGCCAGCATCAGCCCATTTCCAGTCCTAACTCTCCAGTATCAGTCCTCCTCCCAGCATCATTTCCCTTCCAGTCCCAATCCCCCATCCCCAGCCCATTTCCAGTCCTAACCCCCCAGTATGAGTTCTCTTCCAGTCCCTCCCAGCATCCACACCCTTCCATTCCCAGTCCCCCATCCCCCAACATCAGCCCATTTCCAGTCCTGGCCCCCCTGTTCCCATTCTAACCCCTAACCCCCATTCTATTCTAACTCCCTGTTTCCCTTTTAGTCCCCAGTCACCCCGTTCCATTCTAGCCCCTAGTCCCCATTACCATTCTAGCCCCCAGTTCCTCCCCCCCCCCCAGCCATACACCAGAAGGGGTCCTGTGCCTGACTAGCTGCAAAGGTGTGGGGCCATATGCGGGCAACATTCCTGCACAATGGATGGGCCGGCCCTGTATTTTGTTATAGTTAATTTGTAACTTGTGCTTGGATAGCCAATGAGCAACCTCATTGAAGCAAGTTACTATGTGGATGTGGTCTGATTTTGAAATGGCATATGGTAGAAATAACCTAATGTCATCTGCATAAATGAAGTAATATATTTTGTGTTTCTGGATTATGCTGCAGATTGGTTGGATATAAAGGTTAAATAATACTGTGGTAGGCTATGGCCTAGCATGGCCTGCTACTATGAAAGGCCTGTAAGTTAGGCCTGGATTCTAACTCCCATTATAGCTAGAAAAAGAACCAAAAATCTGTGAAAAATGAGAAAACTGTTTTAAAATGCTTAATAAGAAGTTTTTATGAATTCATAAGTCTTCTATTATTCTCTTGTGTGAAAAAGAACAGAAATGTTTCAATATATACATTCCTGAAGCCAAGGTTAACCTTGCAGTAGAGAAGTAACGAAATCAAGAACTGCACCATTGTTAGAGCAATCCTAAGGGAGGGGGCCAGTTGCTAGGCTCTGGAGGGATTTCTAATTGGACAGGTGCAGGGAATGTAAGACCAATGAGAAGTTTGCATGTATCAAGTTAGAACCAATAGAAAGCTTTCATGTATCAAACTGAAAAAGAGGTATAAATGGTTATGTCTCTGTATAAACTTTCGCTCAGTTCCTTTTGAAGCTATGACTGACTGAGCCATGTGCACAATAAACTGGCTTGGATCTTTGAACAGACTCCTGGTTTTATTTATTGCATGCTTATCAGCTGCTACGTATTCTTGGTGCGTTGGGCCGGAATGTGCGAGCAGGGGATGGTATGCAAGTGAATATACCACGACTTCTCGCCTCCAGGTTTGGCCCAGTTGGAACCATGTCTGTCCGACGTGGGCGAATTCTCTGGCGCCACTGATCCTATTGTATTGGAGAGGGTTCCACCTTGCCTCGGCAGGCCACTGGGTCCAGCTGGCCAACACCTCTCAAACCCGAGGGGAGTCCAGGATTCAACCCAAGGAGGGATTGGTTGCGCAGCGCATTAGCTACCGGATCCGGTGAGTAGTAATCTTTCTGGTTCTTAGTCAGTTTTGGGGAAGTCTCGCAGGAGGTTGCGCGAGACTAATTTGGTTTCAGGTAAAGAGAAGCTGATCACTTCTCAGGGCGGTCCTAGTACCCCTGCATGAGTATGCGCAGGGCGAATCCACTGACCCTTTTGGTTTGGTTAATTTTGGTTTAGTCAGTCAGCCCGTGAATTTGGAATTTGGGAATTGCTAGCATGTTTGTCTGTGTAATGTGTGGTTGAGAGGTCTTGCAATACAGACCGAGCGAGAGTGGACTCCTAAGTAGCGCAGTTCCTGGCCAGGCGACTGTGCCCAGGTCGCAAAAAGGAGGAAGCATTTGGTGTTCTGTCTACCTATTTGTTTCCAGGGCTGTACGGACCCCTTACCGGCAGCCTGAACCCCCTTTTCCTATTGTGTGTTGTTGCGCGCACATTTGTTAAGATGGGAGGGGCGGAGTCCAAGCAAACTCCGTTAAGCATTTTCTGGTATAATATTAGATTATAAAACTCAAGAGTTACTTTCAGGAATCCAGTTTCAGCACAGCCTGAGTCTCTGGTAAGCAGAGAGAGGAGGGGCGTGTCTGTAGAAAGGAATGTTTTACAGAGAGACAGAGAGACATAGGTTTTGAATAAGCACTTTTGAACAGCATGAGAGGGAGTGTATCTATACTGAGCTCTCTGCAGTTTTTGCTGGCATGTCTGATTGTGTGTGAATGAGAGGTCTTTTGAAATACAGACCAAGCGAGAGCGGACTCCTGAAGCATCTGGTGTCTGTCTGGGTCTGTTTGTGGGTTGTATCTGATTTCTGTTATCTGTTAAAACCGTGGGTTTCCCTTCTGTATAATGTAAGAATATTCTGTTGGGTAATTTGGGAGTCTCTTTTAAGTGCAGCTTTTGAGCTGTTTCAGGTTTTTCCCCAGCACAGCATGAGGCTCTAGCAAGCAGAAGGGGTGTGGCTTTCACACAGCCTGCAAAAAGGAATGTCTTGAGAGACAGTCAGAGAGACAGAGAGAGGCTGCCAAGGGATTTCTTCTGGGGATGGAGGCATTGCCGAGAAGAAACTCCCGATTGAGAAGTCTCTTGTTTGTTTGAAATAAAGGATTCATTCTAGGAGTGATGTATATAAATTGTTATGAATGGGAAGATCTTCCATGTTTTAACGACACAAAACAAAATTGAATTGCTTGCCATATTAAGTCCAGTAAGTTTTGGAAGAACGTAAATGATACAATTACATTCAAACAAGTGAATTATTTCATAAAACTATTAGAGACAGAAGAACGTTAACAGCTGTGATAACTGCAGTGATTCAGGAGTTCCTTTGTTTTTGAAGTGTACCAGTGCTGCCTTTTCCTTTCTGGAAGTGCCTGGTTTAGCTCTGCATAACACTTGCACAATTTATGTTTTTTTAATTAGTCTTTATGGTCCCTGAAACTGCCCTGCCTAGAGTTCATTCCTGAAGCTGATTGACACAAACAAGAGAGGGAAAATTAAGGGAACGTCTTCCATGTTTTTCCTTTAACCCTCAAAGTAGAGGTTAAGAACCTTGAAGGACAATGTGGCATTCTGAGTTGGTAGTTACTAGATTGAAACCTGAGAATGATTTAAATCCTGAGTGAATAAGAAGTAAATCGTGATTGGATTTTATCTTTGAAATATCTATATATTTGGTTCTGAATATGTGTGCTATTGAGAAAAAATAAGAAAAAAAATAAATAATAACTTCTTTGGTTTCAAATCAGCTTAACACCAGTCACTGGTATTATGTATAAGGTTTTAATTTAAATGAGAAAAGTTCATCTTGCGGAGTGTTTGCATTCCAGATATTCACCAACCTTTTCATGACAAAGTATAAGTCATTTGAATGCAGGTTTCCCCGAACTGTAAGATTTAAGGTAATTACTTTGAATTGTTAAACTCTGTACTGATGACTAATGAACAGGCCAGTTAGCTACACTGACCTTTACAATATTGTCTTTTAAGATAAATTCATCTGTTTTTCTGTATTTGAATTTTTTGTGTCTGCGTCCAGAGCAAAAGGGTACTTTGTTTTTGAAAGTCTTTTAAATTTCAGTTTCAGGAGTACAGTCTTTAGTTTCAAGATGTTACTTAGCTCGTTTAGACAGTTGCTGTTTAGAATGAGCACATACATCCATTATGCTTATTGCAACCAATTGTAAGCTTATGTTTTCTGCCTACAGCAATAATAAGTTTTTTTTAATAAATGTACTCAGAAGAATATTGTTGCATAGTTCTGACTCGTAGTCCATAGGAAAATGCAGCCTGACTGCTCGCCCCCTCTGTCTGTTGTCAAGTACGTCATCATGGGGGGGGGGGGGGGTGTCAGAGTCCATGCAGATTTTGTTGAAATGTATGACTAGGAATTTTAGCAAGGGACCTAAAATGTCTCCATCCCTATTAGAAATGCTCTGTGAAAGGGGGGTGGCCAGTGTTAGTTACTTCATGGCCCCGAAGTTACCTGTGTTTGTCAGATTGTACAGAGAATGTTTGTGGGAAAAAAAACAAAAACAAAAAAACCCTGCCCGTTTATTATCTTTATAGGCCAGTTCCCTCAGCTCTGCCACCACCCCGGGCAGAGCCTAGGGTGGGGGGGGGGACGACACCTCCCTGCAAATGTACCCCAAGTAGTTCACCAGCCACCTCCGCAGCAGAAGGACGTACACCCCCTCTTGACCAAAAGCCCCGGCACAGTTTAAAGTACTCAGAGTAGGCCACAGTCCACCGATGACACTACAAGCAGGGATTCATTTGCCAGTTCAGGGTCACTCACAGCCAGCGCCCGAGAACATGAAGTGGAACCCAGACAGTCCCGATTGCCGTATGCCTTCAGAAGTACAACTACCAGTAAAAGGGAGGGTCACGTTATCCCATTGCACTAGGTCCAGGGCCAGCTTTGCACTAGCCAGCTGACCAGCTTTGTTTCTGCCACTGATTTACTGAACTGAAAGCTGCATTATGCCTCCTACACTGAGAAACCATAGGATTTGATTGAACTAATGAACAGTATCATGCAGACCCATCAGCCTTGATGGCCCCAAGTGGGATCCAAATAGTGCAGGCAGCCCTCACTATATACCCCATGCGATCCAGCAGCCCAGGAGAATTTGAATTTTTGTCAGTCAGTCCCAGAGAGATATAAGACGAAAATTACAGAAAATGAATGGATTTGCGGGTATGAATACAGCACAGTTAATGAAAGTTGCTCAGAAAGTTTGTAAATTGTGGAAATAAATGTGACAGAGAAAGTGAATGTAAGATAAGGAAGAAAACAGATCTTCTTGCTGATACTTTAGTTGAATGACGTGGAGGAGGTTTTCCTAATTGAAGGAGCAGAGGAAGCGGAAGGGGTCGTGAAAATGATCGGCCCCCACTGGGTGCGAATCAGTGCGCCTATTGCAGAGAAGAAGCACATTAGAGATATGAATACCCGTATCTTGACTCCACCCCCAGGAGGGGAGGAGGGAGTACTTGATTTTAAAAAGAATAAACCGAGCACAGTGTTCCAGCAAGAGAGGGAAGCAGCTATAGAGTGAGTGGCAGCCGAAGAGGGCTACAGCATGGATGAAGACTAGGCCAGACCGGACTCCAAGTTTCCCTGGATCCCCAGGAGCCTATGGTCAGTCTGAAAATAGGGGACCAATATATGGACTTTATGGGGGATACAGGAGCAGAATACTAAAGCCAGTAGCCCCTTTGTTTTCTCGATGCATCACCATTGTCAGAGCTACTGGGGCTAAGGCCACAAAGCCTTTCCTGCAGAACCACATGTGTGAACTAGGGGGACAGAAAATAACGCACCAGTTCTTGTATATGCCTGAATGCCCTATTCCACTTCTGGGCCGAGATCTGCTTGCAAAGCTCCAGGCACAGATATCCTTTGCTGAAGGGGGAGAAATGCAAAGGACTGTGAACCCAAGGCCTGCTGGATTGATGGTGCTGACTGTTCCCTGAGAAGAAGAGTAGCGGTTCTACAGTGCATCTCCAATCAAGCCAGCTAGTTCCTGTATACCTCCCAACCTTATAGCCCCACCTGGAGTATGGGCAGAAGATAATCCACCTGGCCTAGCGAAGAACATAGCCCCTGTCATTGTCACCCTCAAGCCAAGAGCGGAACCAATGCATGTGAAGCAGTATCCTTTTCCCCGACCAGCTAATGAAACTATTGAAGTATGGACTTCTCAAGGAGTGCCAGTCACCTTGGAATACCCCCCTTCTCCCAGTTAAAAAACCTGGGAGAGGGGATTACCGCCCAGTACAAGATCTGAGGCGAGTGAATGATGCAGCTGAAACTATACACCCAGTGGTACCAAATCCTTATATTCTCTTGGGACTGATCCCCGCTGAGGCTACTCATTTTACCGTCTTGGACCTGAAAGATGCCTTTTTCTGTGTACGCCTAGCCCCCACCAGTCAACTTTTGTTTGCTTTTGAATGGCAAGACCCCATAACAGGAAGGCGGGGCCAACTCACCTGGACTAGATTACTTCAAGGATTAAAGAATTCACCTACTCTCTTCAGTGCTATTTTAAATCAAGATCTTTCAAGCTACTATGTGAACCCAGGAGAAAGAGTTCTTCTTCAGTATGTGGACAACTTGCTTATAGCCACCAACTCAGAAAGTGAATATCTACAAGCCACCAGTGAACTCTTGCACCTTTTTGATGAGGCTGGATACAAAGTCTCAAGAGCCAAGGCGCAATTATGTCAAACAAGTTAAATACCTAGGATTCCCGTTGTCTAGCGAAATTCAACGCTTGGGACCAGAACGCAAAGAAGCTGTATGCAGTATTCCTACTCTAACCACCAGGAGGCAAGTGAGAGCCTTCTTGGGTGCCACAGAGTACTGTTGTATATGGATCCCCAATTTTGCACTGCTAGCAAAACCATTGTATCAAGCTACCAAAGGAATGGAAAAGTCTCCATTGGAATGGGGACTTGAACAGGATGCAGCCTTTTGATCTTTGAAAACCGCTCTGATGTTATCACCAGCTCTGGGTCTACCAGATGTCCAGAAAACTTTTCAGTCTGTATGTTCATGAGTCACAAGGAAATGTTCTAGGAGTGTTGACTCAATTTCTTGGATCTTGGCAACGACCAGTAGCCTCTTTGTCAAAACAATTGGATGTAGTTGCAAAAGGCTGGCCCCCTTGTTTGAGAGCTGTTGCAGCTACAGCCCTCCTAGTGAGCAATGCGGACAAGCTCACTTTGAGACAGAATCTTCAGGTTACTGTACCACACTCTGTTCTAACCATTATGAAACACAAAGAAAGTTTCTGGCTCACAAATGTTGAAGTATCAAAGTATGTTGTACAATTGCTGGTCAGTCAAGCTCTGAATTCTGCTACGTTGTTACCAGTTGGTCTTGACCCCCCTGATCATGACTGTCTAGAAATTATGGACACTATATTCTCAAGCCGCCCAGAGTTGGCTGATGTTCCTTTGGAGAACCCTGAACAGACTTTCTTTGTGAATGGAAGCAGTCTTGTCATCATTAATGGACATTGTTGTGCCAGATATGCAGTAGTGACCCTTGATCTGGTAGTTGAGTCCTCAGCCCTGGCCCCAGGAACTTCAGAACAGAAAGCTGAACTGATAGCTCTTGCTAGAGCACTAACAATAGGAAAAGGGGCTCTGTCTAAATGTGTACCCAGATTCCAAGTCTGTCCTTACAACCTTGCATGCACATGGGGCCCTGTACAAAGAATAAGGGTGGATAACCTCAGGAAGCAAGTCCATTAAGTATGGCCCCAAGATATTGACATTATCAGATGCATACTGCCTACCGATTTCAGAATTTAGGAAAAGTAGAATGTATGAGTAGAACCCTGAAATCTCAGTTGTCCAAACTTTGCCAAGAGGTTTACCTGAAGTGGCCCCAGGTTCTTCCTATAGCCCTTCTTAGGATATACTGAGCCCCTGCTAAGTCTTTAGGAGTTTCCCCTTTTGAGATTCTGTATGGGCGATCCCCGCCTATTGTATAGGAAATAAAGGGAGATATGGAACAGATAGGATCTGAAATTACTAGAAAAGAACTATTGCTTTTAAGTTCTGTTTTGCAGAGTCTTCATACGTGGGTACAAGACCAGCTGCCCATCCATCTAACAGAACCCCTGCATCCTCTCAAGCCTGGAGTTTCGGTGTGGATCAAAGAGTGGAGAAAGACACCGTTGACACCGCATTGGAAGGGACCTTATGTTGTCATCTTGTTAACCCCAACAGCAGTTAAAGTTGCAGAACTGGAACCCTGGATTCATCACAGTTGAATAAAGTCAGCAGCCATTGATAGCAATGTAGAAAGGAAGGCAGCTACAAAGATATTAGCTATGTGGCAATATTACCCTATACCCCAAGGTGATGCTATTACACAAGTATAATATGTGATTTAATTCTCACCCTTTCTCACTTGCAGGTGAGAATAATCAAAGGAGGGAATGTGGTAGGCTATGGCCTAGCATGGCCTGCTACTATGAAAGGCCTGTAAGTTAGGCCTGGATTCTAACTCCCATTATAGCTAGAAAAAGAACCAAAAATCTGTGAAAAATGAGAAAACAGTTTTAAAATGCTTAATAAGAAGTTTTATGAATTCATAAGTCTTATGAATTCATAAAACTTCTTATTAAGCATTTTAAAACTGTTTTCTCATTTTTCACAGATTTTTGGTTCTTTTTCTAGCTATAATGGGAGTTAGAATCCAGGCCTAACTTACAGGCTTTTCATAGTAGCAGGGCCCCATGTGCATGCAAGTCTTTATTATTCTCTTGTGTGAAAAAGAACAGAAATGTTTCAGTATATACATTCCTGAAGCCAAGGTTAACCTTGCAGTAGAGAAGTAACGAAATCAAGAACTGCACCATTGTTAGAGCAATCCTAAGGGAGGGGGCCAGTTGCTAGGCTCCGGAGGGATTTCTAATTGGACAGGTGCAGGGAATGTAAGACCAATGAGAAGTTTGCATGTATCAAGTTAGAACCAATAGAAAGCTTTCATGTATCAAACTGAAAAAGAGGTATAAATGGTTATGTCTCTGTACAAACTTTCGCTCAGTTCCTTTTGAAGCTATGACTGACTGAGCCATGTGCACAATAAACTGGCTTGGATCTTTGAACAGACTCCTGGTTTTATTTATTGCATGCTTATCAGCTGCTACAATACAGCTGCTAGAGCGGAGTCTTGAGGGACTCATTTCTGTTGGCTGTATGGCTTAGATTGGGTCCCCTTTTTACCTGCTCTTTGCAGTTGGTTAAGTATGATTTGAACCAGAATAATGCGTTGCCTTTTATTCCAATCTCCTGGAGTCTTGATAGTTGGTGGCTATGACATATTGAAACAAAAGCAGATGTAATATCCAGGAATATAAGAATGAATCCAAGTTTTGGCTTGTCAGTTCCCTTTATAAGCCTATCCATGAGGGCAGTGAGAAGTGTCTCTACCCTATGTTTTGGTCTAAAACCATGCTGATGAGAATCTAGTGGGGCATATTTTTCAAAGTGATCCTGGAGCTGTTGTTGTACCATCTTTTCTATTATTTTTCCTAAGAATGGTAGGCTGGAGATTGGTTTGTATGAGCTAGGGTTTGATCTGTTGAGTGAAGAATTCTTAAGGATTGGTCTTATAGAGGCAGTTTTCAGGTCCTTGGGCATGTAACCTTGAGATAATGACAGGTGTATTACTTTGAAAATTATGGGTGACATTTCAGATCCCTCAATTTTGACTCAGCTTACTGAGCAGGGGTCGAGAGGAGAAGTTGTATTTAGGTTGTTAATGATATTTTGTAGTTGATCCGAGGATGGTACTGAGAACAATTGCTATAGAGAGGTGGAAGAACTGTTGATGTTTACTGGCTCAGGGACTATTGGAGTGTGGTTTGTTATTTTGCATATATACTAGTTGGCCGGGTTTGAGGACTAGGGGTAGTGAGCCTTACAGCGTGGTTGTGAGCTCTAACTAGGGATTTAATTGTTTCAAATAGTTCTTTAGGTTTATTTAATGAGCTCATTATTAGTTTTGGGTGATGCTCTTATTTTTGTTGATGTTGTCACGGTATTCACATAGCTTGGCCATGAATTTGTTTTGGTTATCTGGTAGTTTTGTCTGTCTCCATTTGTGTTCTAGTTTTCTTAGCTGCCTTTTGATGTTCCTGAAATCTTGTGTGTACCAGGTTGCACTTTGTTTATGATTCTTGGTGGTATGTCTTGTTTGTGAGGCTGATGCTGCTTTCTTTATGACTTCATTCCAATTGTTTATTATGATATCAAGGTCAGGATTATCTGTGTTAAGGTGTGATATAGTTTTGTCCAGGAATGCCTGTTTGTAAAATTGTCAGAAGTGACAGGATGAGGCAAGAGTCTGTCTTTATTTGGTTTTGGTTATCTGGGAAGGTATGGAGAAATTAACTGCAAACTGGTCAGTCCAGAGGACCGGTTGAATTTGATGAGTAGGGAGGCTGGGCTAGTTGAGGGCTTCCTTGGGTATGAAAATTAGATTCAGTATGTTTCCTTTGCTGTGTGTGGCTTTACTGACTAGCTGTTGGAACCTGAGTGCATGCATTGCTCCGAGGAATGCTTGAGTATGTCCCAAGGGAGCTATAGAGGTTTAGAGGGTTGTTTGAGCAAAGTAGTTCGAGAATAGTAGTTAGCCTCTATGTGTCTGAGGTGGGAGATCTTTATAAGAGGGAAAAGGGGTTTTGCTGTTCTTTTTTAAAAAGCTAATTCTCAAAGGGCTTTTGCTGTTCTCTTCTAAAAGCTAATTCTCAAAGTATTTGCTGTTCTCTTTTAAAAGCTAATTTTCAAAGGGATTTTGCTGCTCTTTTACAAAGGATAAGTCTTTCTTTTTTCTATACTGCAAAGGGGAAAATTTTTCTTTGTGCTTGTGGTGTTGGGCAAGGCTCTATCAGTTAGAGTTCACTGTCTTCTGTCTAGCTACCCATTCACAGCTAACTCTCTTTAAAGCCACTGACCTCATCAGGGTTAGGTCCCTTCCTACCCACCTTGACACCTGTCCCCCTATGTGAGCACTCTTGCTTTTGTAGGGCAACTCCCCAGTTAGCTACACACAGGTGAGGTAGGCTATGGCCTAGCATGGCCTGCTACTATGAAAGGCCTGTAAGTTAGGCCTGGATCCTAACTCCCATTATAGCTAGAAAAGAACCAAAAATCTGTGAAAAATAAGAAAGCTGTTTTAAAATGCTTAATAAGAAGTTTTCATGAATGCATAAGTCTTCTATTATTCTCTTGTATGTGAAAGAACAGAAAAGTAACAGTATATGCATTCCAGAAGCCAAAGTTAACCTTGCAGTAGAAAAGTAACGAGGATTAGAACTGTACCATTGTTCAAGCAATCCTAAAGGAGGGGGCCGGTTGCTAGGCTCCGGAGGGATTACTGATTGGACAAATGAAAGGAATGTATAACCAATGAGAAGTTTGCATGTATCGAGCTATAACCAATAGAAAGTTTTCATGTATCAAACTGAAAAAGAGGTATAAAAAGTTATGTCTCTGTATAAACTTTCGCTCAGTACCTTTTGCTGCTTTGACTGACTGGGCCTTGTGCACAATAAACTGACTTGGACCCTGTCAATCGACTCCTGGACTTATTCATTGACTGCACTTTGCTACAGCATATTCTTGGTGCATTGGCCGGGAAGTGCGAGTGGTAAATGGTATTCAAGTGAATAATCCACGTAATTCGCCTTGAGGTTTGGCCCGGTTGGAACCGTGTCTGTCCGACCGTGGGGGAAACCTCAGGCGCCGCCGGCCCCTTTGAGCCGGAGAGGGTTCCGCCTGCCTCGGCGGGCCATCGGGTCCAGCTGGCCAACACCTCCGAACCGGGGGAGTCCGGGTTCCAACTCAGAAGCTGGTGTGGTATCGGGGACCGGATCCGGTGAGTAGACATTTTTGTGATTAAATAGAAAGAACAGCCTGGGACAGCGTCTTGCGAGTGCAAGACCGATTTGGTAAATTTGGTATAGACTAACTGGGAAATCTGGGAAATCTCGCATGAGTATGCGCGAGACAAAGGAGCCTGATCACCTCCTATAAGGGCGGTACTAGTAAGCTCCGCGTAAGGAAAGCGGAAGCTGAAACTATCGACCCTTCTTGTTTGTTTGGAATAGTCAGTTAGTCAGAAAACCTGGGCACTTGAAATATTGAAATATGATATCTTGTGGAAATATGCTTGCGTGTGTGAATGAGAGGTCTTGAAATACAGACCGAGCGAAAGCTGACTCCTAAGTAGCGCAGTTCCTGGCCAGGCGACCGCGCCCAGGTTGCGAACAGGAGGAAGCGAGTGGTGTTTGTCCCCCCAGTGTTCTGTGGGCTGTACGGACCCCTTACCTACAGCCATACTACCTATCCTTATTGTACGTTGTCTTGTATGTCATTACGTGTACGTAGGGACGAAGGGTATGTAACGTACGCAGGTATGTTGAGTACATAGGCAATAGCGTAGGCAGGTACGTTTACATTATGGGAGGGACAGAGTCCACGCAAACTCTGTTGGCATGTATGATCAAGAATTTCCGTAAAGGATTTTCGGGCGATTATGGTATAAAAATGACTCCATCCAGATTAAAAATGTTATGTGAAAGGGAGTGGCCCGCATTAGCTGCTTCATGGCCCCGAGGGGGCACCTTTGATTTTGAGACAGTTTTACGAATTCATCAGCTTATACTGAGAGTGTATCCCGACCAGTTCCCCTATATAGATTCCTGGTTAAGTATATGCGAACAGCAGCCCTCATGGATGAAGCGCTGTTATGAGGAGCACTGTAAAATATTTGTAGCTACTACTAGGGGAACCAAAAAGGTTAAGGAAGAGAAGCCACCAGTGTATTCTGACTCAGAGTCCTCAGATGTTCTGGATAGTTTACCCCGGCACCCACAGAAATTAGTTCCCACAGCCCCACAACTTGAAGTAGAGCCCGATGAGGAGCCCCAGAAAATACCGAAGCAACAGCCTAAGAAGTACCCTACCCCGAGTGAAAGTTCCGGGTCAGGCCCAACAGGGGGACTTGAGTCATCTGATGAGATAGAAAGTGGAAGTTCTCCTACCAGTTCAGGGTCACCCACCAAGGAGACTAGTGTCCGGGAGCCTTATGATTTAAGAAGCGTAACTCCCAAGAAGAAGGAGAAAGCAGGGCATCTAAAGCCATTATGCCAAGTGCCTGGAATTCCTGTTTTAAATGATCAGGGTCAGATGGCGCCAGGACCAACCAGCTTAGTTTATGTACCCTTTTCTACTACAGATTTATTGAATTGGAAAACGCATTATGCTTCCTATACAGCCAAGCCTCAGGAATTAACAGAATTAATGTCTAGTATTATGCAAACCCATCAGCCTACCTGGGCCGATTGTCGCCAGCTCCTGTCCACCCTTTTCACCACTGAGGAGCGAGGCCGGATCAGGCAAGCAGCCCTCCGGTGGTTAGAAGAGAACCCTGTAGAGAGGGGGCAGTAAATCCCCCGCAGGCCGCAGCTGCAGAATATCCCAACGAAGATCCCGGGTGGGACCCGAATGACGAAAGGGGGGGCGGTGGCCCTAACCAGATTTCGCCAGGCCTTAGTGCAGGGCCTGAAGAAGGGAGGCCAGAGGACCATGAATATTGGAAAAGTATCGGAAGTTCTCCAGGGTCCAGATGAGAGCCCAGCAGCCTTTTATGAGTGGTTGTCTGAAGCTTATAGACTATATACCCCATATGATCCCGCCGCTCAGGAAAATTTACGCATGGTAAATGCGGCTTTTGTTAGTCAGTCCCAGAGAGACATAAAACGAAAATTACAGAAATTGGATGGATTTGCGGGCATGAATACAGCTCAGTTAATGGAAGTCACTCAGAAAGTATTTGTGAATCGTGAGAATGAACGAGACAAAGAAAGTGAATGAAAGATGAAGAAGGCAGATCTTTTTGCTGCTGCTATAACCGAACAACGTGGAGGAGGTTTTCCTAATCAAAGGACCAGAGGACGTGGAAGAGGCCGCGGAAGTGTAAGGCCTCCATTAGGTGCAAATCAGTGCGCCTACTGTAAGGAAGAAGGACATTGGAGAAATGAGTGCCCGCATCTGGACTCCGCCCCTGCGAGGGGAGGAGGGAGTCCCTGGAGGCCAGGAGGAAGATTTCGAAGGAGAGGAGGAATGAATCGAACGCAGTTCCAACAGGAGAGGGAAGAAGCCATTGAGGGAGTGGCAGTAGCAACGGGCTATGACCTGGATGACATAGATGAAGTCTAGGCCAGACCTGGCTCCAAGTTCACCCTGGGTCCCCAGTAGCCTATGGTCAGTTTAAAGATAGGGGACCAATATATGGAATTCATGGTAGATACAGGAGCAGAACATTCAGTAGTAGCCAAGCCAGTAGCTCCACTGTCCTCACGATCTGTCACTATTATAGGAGCCACTGGAAATAAAGCCACAAAACAATTCTTGCAGAACCGCATGTGTGAACTAGGGGGACAGAAGATAATGCACCAGTTCTTATATATGCCTGAGTGCCCAATTCCACTACTGGGCCGAGACATGCTTGCCAAGCTCCAGGCCCAGATATCCTTTGCTGAAGGGGGAGAAATGAAAATGACTGTGAACCCAAAGCCTGCTGGATTAATGGTGCTGACTGTTCCCCGAGAAGAAGAATGGCGGTTCTATAGTGCACCTGCAATAAAGTCAACCAGTCTCTGTATACCTACCAACCTTATAGCCCCACCTGAAGTTTGGGCAGAAGATAATCCACCTGGCCTAGCGAAGAACATAGCCCCTGTCATTGTCACCCTCAAGCCAGGAGTGGAACCAGTACATGTGAAGCAGTATCCTCTCCCTCGACCAGCCATAGAAGGAATTCATGGCCATTTAATGAAGCTGCTGAAGTACGGACTTCTCAAGGAATGCCAGTCACCATGGAACACTCCCCTTCTCCCAGTAAAGAAGCCTGGGACAGGGGACTACCGCCCAGTACAAGATCTAAGGCGAGTAAATGATGCAGTTGAAACTATACACCCAATAGTACCAAATCCTTACACTCTCTTGGGACTGATCCCCGCTGAGGCTACTCACTTTACAGTCCTGGACCTGAAAGATGCCTTCTTCTGTGTGCGCCTAGCACCCACCAGTCAACTTTTATTTGCTTTTGAATGGCAAGACCCCACAACAGGAAGGCGGGGTCAACTCACCTGGACCAGATTACCCCAAGGATTCAAGAATTCACCTACTCTCTTCAGTGCTGCCCTGAATCAAGATCTCTCAAGTTACCCAGTGGACCCAGGAAAAAGGGTTCTTCTTCAGTATGTAGATGACTTGCTCATAGCCACCAACTCAGAAAGTGAATGCCTGCAAGCTACTAGTGAACTTTTGTACCTTCTCAAAGATACTGGATACAAAGTTTCAAGAGCCAAAGCACAACTATGCCAAACTGAAGTCAAGTATCTAGGATTCCAGTTGTCCAGTGGGATCCGACGTTTAGGACCAGAACGCAAAGAAGCTGTATGTAATATCCCCACTCCAACCACTAGAAGGCAAGTAAGAGCCTTCCTGGGGGCAGCGGGATATTGTCACATATGGATCCCCAACTTTGCCCTGATTGCAAAACCACTATACCAAGCCACCAGAGGAATGGAAAAATCCCCACTAGATTGGGGACCTGAAGAAGATGTAGCATTCCAAACTTTGAAAAAGGCCCTGATGTCATCTCCAGCTTTAGGTCTTCCAGATGTTCAGAAGCCTTTCCACCTTTTCTCCATGAGTCACAAGGAAACGCATTGGGAGTATTGACCCAATCTCTTGGATCCTGGCAACGACCAGTAGCTTATCTGTCAAAACAATTGGATGTAGTTGCAAAAGGATGGCCCCCTTGTCTGAGAGCTGTTGCAGCAACAGCCCTCCTAGTGGGTGAAGCAGACAAACTCACACTAGGACAAACTCTTCAAGTCACCGTGCCACATTCTGTCCTGACTCTCATGGAACACAAAGGAAATTTCTGGCTAACCAATGCACGAATGTTGAAATATCAAAGCATGTTGTGTGAAAACCCTCGGATACAGTTAAAAATTAGTCAAGCTCTAAACCCTGCTACATTGTTTCCAATTGGTCCTGGGCCACCTGATCATAATTGCTTAGAAACCATGGACACTGTATTCTCAAGTCGCCCTGATTTGACTGATGTCCCTCTAGAGGATCCAGAACGGACTTTCTTTGTAGATGGAAGCAGTCTGATCATCAATGGACATCGTTGTGCTGGATATGCAGTGGTGACCCTTGATCTGGTAGTTGAGTCCTCAGCCCTGACCCCAGGAACTTCTGCACAGAAAGCCAAATTGATAGCCCTCACCAGAGCCTTGACATTAGGAGAAAGACTCCGCATAAATGTATACACAGATTCCAAATATGCTTTCACTACATTGCACGCACATTATTTTTATTTTATTTTATTTGTGTGCTTTTCTATACCGCCCCTTCCAGAGATCAAGGGCGGTTTACAAGGAACTTAAAACAACAATACAGCAGAACAGTGCAATATTGCATTACATTAAACATTAAGTATTACATAAGAACTATGATACATGGAAAACAGTGTGTAAGCTATTAATAAAAGGAACATAACTATGTTACAAGGAACCAAAAATGGCAAGTTATTTACATGGTTAGCAAGAGTTATTTGCAGTCATAAGTACAATATTGGGAGGGTGCTGACTTGAGGGGATATTCAAATGAAGTCTGGATTTAGGTGGGGTAAACTTGTGTTTGGTTAGTTGTATGTTCTTGTGTAGTAAATTTGATTTCAGGTTGTAGGTTGCTATAGTGTTGAGTAAAGAGGTAGGTTTTTAGTTCCTTCCTGAAAGATGTGAGATCCTTAATCTCGCTTAGGTTTAGGGGCATGGAGCCCTGTACAAAGAACGAGGGTTGATCACTTCAGGGGGTAAGGACATTAGGTATGGGCCCGAGATATTGATGTTATTAGATGCTGTATGGGCCCCCAAACAAGTGGCAGTTATGCACTGCCGAGGTCATCAGGCAGGAGCAGGAGAAGTTGCACGAGGGAATAGATTTGCAGATGCCACAGCCCGAAAGGCAGCCACCACAGGACAAGTAAGGACCCAAGATACTGTAATGCAAGCAGCCCTATTCCCTGTGCCCCTTAGTTCCTGGGCACCCCGATATACTACACGAGAGTTAGACTATTATTGTGAAAAGGAGGGAGGAGTCTTAACAGAACAAGGTTGGATAGTGCTACCACCTCCAGAAGGTAGTCCACCTCCAGGTCCTACAGTCATCCCTGAAGCACTAGGGCCAGCCTTTGTCCAAGCTTTTCATCAAGCCACTCATTATGGGAAAACAGCCATGGAGAAAGCCCTGAGACCCCATTTCTGTATTTCATTGCTAGGATCCCTGACTGCCTCAGTGGCACAGCAATGCCTGACATGTGCCAAGAATAACGCTAAGCAAGGTCCTGTTCCACCCCCAAGAATTCAATCAGTAAGGGTGACCCCCATGAGTGATATACAGATAGACTTTGCTGAAATGCCCCGTGCAAATGGATATCATTATATGTTAGTGTTAGTCTGTACATTTTCAGGGTGGGTAGAAGCCTACCCCACCCGAACTGAGAAAGCCTGAGAAGTTACTAGGGTATTGCTCCATGAGATCATTCCCCGATTTGGAATACCATCAACTATAGGGTCAGATAATGGTCCATCATTTGTATCCCAAGAGACTCAACAGTTAGCTCAAGCTTTGCAAATAAAATGGAAGTTACACACTGCTTACAGACCCCAGAGCTCATGGAAAATAGAACGCATGAATAGAACCCTGAAAGCTCAGTTATCCAAACTTTGCCAAGAAACACACTTGAAGTGGCTCCAGGTTTTGCCCATAGCCCTTCTTAGGATACGTTCAGCTCCCACCAGATCCTTAGGAGTCTCCCCTTTTGAGATTTTGTATGGGCGACCTCCACCCATAGTGCAGGGAATAAAGGGAGACATGAGACAGATAGGATCTGAAATAACTAAACAAGAACTATTAGCTTTAGGTTCTGTTTTGCAGAAACTCCAAACGTGGGTGCAAGACCGACTACCCATCAACCTGACCGAGCCTCTGCATCCCTTCAAGCCAGGAACGTCCGTGTGGGTGAAAGAGTGGAGAAAGACCCCGCTGGCGCCGCATTGGAAGGGACCATATGTTGTCATCCTGTCAACCCCCACTGCTGTGAAAGTTGCAGAATTCGAACCCTGGATCCACCACAGTCGAGTGAAGCCAGCAGCTGCTCCTGATCCTGGCCAATGGACGTCAGTAAATGATCCCGAGACTCCATTGCGACTTACCTTGAGGAGACAGCCAGCATTATAGAAGAAACTTCAGAATCCACCTACGTCACGTGAAAGTGACCATCGCAGCAGAAACAGAAGAAAGCTCAACACAGATCATCATCCTCAACTTTCCAGTTAACTTCCAGAGACTGTAATCATCATGTTCTTCCACTATTGCCTTGTGGGAGTGGTGATCCTGGGAATCTTGGAAAAGACTTTTGCTCTACCCCCTTGTGCAGCTTGCATAACCACCACCCGAACTGGACAAAAGATTACTCAGACTTTGCTCTATCATTCCTACTATACTTGCACTGGTACAGTCAGCCGGTGTATTTATAATGGCACTGAATTGAATATTTGCACAAAGGGGAAAAGTAAGACTTGTTACAACCCTCGACAAAACCCACCCTACTATACATTTGAAATACGCTGGAATGATGAGGATGGAGCCATCCTGAATATAACAAAACATCTCACCAACCCCACCAAACCTATCACCCTGAACTTTGATGCTTGTGATGCAATCAACAGAAATGCTTACCACAGATGTGGGTCATGGGAGCGAGCATACTATTATGATGATAAGTACATGTGTCCAGAGGGAGCCTATGGATGGGGAAAATGTACTGGAAAGAGTACAGCAGCCACCATCTACACCACTTCATCTAGACATGATTACTTTTGCTCAAAATGGGAATGCGTATATTTTGCTACCTGGAAGAATGCACCAACGGGACGAGATGGAGATCATCGAAAAGGTAGCTTAACTAAGATTAGACTGTCAGAGCCAAAGAAATGTCAAAAAGGAGCCTGTAATCCTCTCCAACTCTTCATTGCCAACCCCAGCCACTGGAAGCAAGGATACAAGTTTGGGTTGCGTATTGCAGGAGGAGGTATAGATCCTGGGACTATTTTATATCTACAATTAAATACCAACACCCATGTATCCTCACCCTATCGTATACATCATTCTTTCTATGAAGCCATGAAATCAGAGTTTGAAATTCCTCCTGCCTCCCAGAACTTATTTCTTGAATTAGCAGAGCAGTCGCATCTAGTCTCCATGTTACAGACTGTTTGTTTTGTGGAGGAACAACAATGGGAGACCAATGGCCTTGGGAGGCACAAGAACTGAACTATTCTGTTCCATATAATCAGACTAATATACACAATACCACAAGTGAATGGGTATTGGCTCACTCCATTGTAGGTAACTTATGTTTTTCTCGTTATGGACCCATGTTTAATATGGAAGTGGGGCAGCTGGTCTGTCTCAATCAGAAGTTTTACAACATTACCACTAAGAAGACATCCTGGTGGTCCGGCGTCAACACTACTGAACCCTCCAATTCTCTAGTTCAGTTCCCCAAACTTGCCAGTATCTGGACTAACTTAGCAGCATATAATTCTTGGCAAGCACCACCTGGACTGTATTGGATTTGCGGAACCCGAGCATATGCCAGACTTCCTCATCACTGGGGAGGTGCATGTGTATTGGGAACCATACGACCTTCCTTTTTCCTTCTACCAACATCCCAGGGAGAACAGCTGGGATATCCTGTGTACAGAAGTCGACAACTGAAGGAGGCCTTGAAAATAGGCCAATGGAACAAATGGGATGGTGAAGAATGGCCACCGGAGAGAATCATCGCATACTATGGACCTGCTACTTGGGAGCAGGATGGGACTTGGGGATATCGTACCCCTGTTTATATGATTAATCGAATAATACGTTTGCAAGCTGTTGTTGAAATAATAACCAATGAAACTAGTAAAGCACTAAATCTTCTAGCGAAGCAAAGTACACAAATGTGTACAGCCATTTATCAAAATCGTATAGCTCTAGATTATTTGTTAGCAGCTGAAGGTGGGGTATGTGGGAAATTGAATCTAAGTAATTGTTGTTTACAGATTGATAATAATGGGCATGTAGTTGAAGATTTAGCCATCCAGATGAGAGAGCAGACATTTGTGCCTGTCCAGACCTGGCACAGTTTGAAGATGGATGGGTGGTTTGGGTCATTGTTTTCTTGGATTGGAGGTCTGAAATCCCTTATGTTGATTGTATTATTCATTTTAGCCATGTGCTTGTTACTCCCTTGTCTCTTACCCCTTTGCTTGCGCATGATAACGTCATCACTTGATAACACTATCGAGCGGAAGGCAGCTACGAAAGTATTAGCTATGTGGCGATATCACCCTATACCCCATAATGCTGATGCTGTTACACCAGTATAATGTGTTAGTTAACTAATGATTGATTTGATTCTCACCCTTCCTCACTTGCGGGTGAGAATAATCAAAGGGGGGAATGAGGTAGGCTATGGCCTAGCATGGCCTGCTACTATGAAAGGCCTGTAAGTTAGGCCTGGATCCTAACTCCCATTATAGCTAGAAAAGAACCAAAAATCTGTGAAAAATAAGAAAGCTGTTTTAAAATGCTTAATAAGAAGTTTTCATGAATGCATAAGTCTTCTATTATTCTCTTGTATGTGAAAGAACAGAAAAGTAACAGTATATGCATTCCAGAAGCCAAAGTTAACCTTGCAGTAGAAAAGTAACGAGGATTAGAACTGTACCATTGTTCAAGCAATCCTAAAGGAGGGGGCCGGTTGCTAGGCTCCGGAGGGATTACTGATTGGACAAATGAAGGGAATGTATAACCAATGAGAAGTTTGCATGTATCGAGCTATAACCAATAGAAAGTTTTCATGTTCAAACTGAAAAAGAGGTATAAAAAGTTATGTCTCTGTATAAACTTTCGCTCAGTACCTTTTGCTGCTTTGACTGACTGGGCCTTGTGCACAATAAACTGACTTGGACCCTGTCAATCGACTCCTGGACTTATTCATTGACTGCACTTTGCTACAGCACAGGGACATAGACAAGCACTATTAGAACACACTTAAAAGAGGTTAACTGCTTTTCTCTTAAAGGACAACTAAGGAACAGGTATGGACTTTGGTAGGTCTCTCTCTTTTACTTCAGCAGATACCAAAGCTCCATCATCTAAACATAGCTGGGAAAAATCATATTGCTAAAGCTGTTGCCCCCATTACAGCTTCTGCCCCTGTCCAAACAGAGATCCCAATGCCAGTTGAAGGACCAGTTCCATGTGCAGGATGCCTGCATGTTGAGACTCTCAGGAAAGAAGTGGAGGAGATTAGGAAAGAGGTGGCGAGGCTGAGAAGCTTTTGAGACAGTGAGAACTACATTGATGAGATGTTTCTTGAAACAACCAAGCTTTCTGACAAAGGTGAAGATGTGAGGCCTGTTGAGGGTAAAGGCCAAGGCAGAGAAGCTCGCATCCTCGAGATGAATGCATGGCTGCATGGATGGTGTCATTGGTTTCCTGGATCATGGAATGATGTACCAAGGGTTGCAGAGCAGAGATAGTGTCCATTTGTCCAAGAAGGGACAAAGTATCTTCAGCAGAAGACTGGCTAACCTACTGAAGAGGCTTTAAAATATATGTATTGTGGATGGATGAAGAAAGTCCCCAGGTAAGTGAGAGATTAAATATCTCTGCAGAAATGGAGAGACAAGGGACAACATCTGAAAAGTGATGTGTATAAATGCCTGCAGCATGAGAAATAAGATCCCAGATGTTGAGGCTTTAATAGAAGAGGCTGATTTGGACTTAGTGACGGTTATGGGACATGGTTCACGGAAAACCATGACTGATGTAATGATACTGGGTTAACTTTATTCAGGAAGGACAGGATAGGAAGAAGGGGAGGCGGAGTGGCACTGTATGTCAAAAATAATATTAAAGCTATAGAACTGCAAAGTTTAAAAGGCACTGTAAGTTCAATTAGAAAGAGGAAAAGCGAAATACATTTGCATTGGAGTTCTATATAGATCCCCCTCACAGGGAGTAGAAGTGGATGAAGATTTGATAGAAGACATATACAGCATTGCCAGGAGAGGGGAAGTGCTACTGAGGTGATTTCAATATGCCGGATGCGGATTGGCACATCCCTACTGCAGTGTCATCTAGAAGTAAGGAGATCCTCGATTCTCTACAGGGAGAGCTATTCAGGCAACTGGTAACAGAACCCACATGTGATGGGGCCATACTGGACTTAGTGCTTACCAATGGGGAAAGTGTTTCTGATGTCATAGTGGGAGATCATCTCGCATCCAGTGATCACCAGATGGTATGGTTCAGTATTAGTACTAAGGCTGATAAAATCCATTCAAAAGCGAGGGTCTTAGACTTTAGGAAAACTTAACTTTGCAAAGACGGGCCAATAGCTCAGAGAACTGTTAGTGGGATGGGGACAGCTGGGGGATGTAGAAAATCAGTGAGCAAAACTGAAAAGAGAAATTTTAAGGGCATCAACAAACCTTTTTGTTAGAAAGGTATATAAATGTAAAAGGAAAAGGAGGCTGCTATGGTTCTCAAAAAAAGTAGTTGAAAAGGTGAAGAAAAAGAGGGAGGCCTTCATGAAATACAAGAGATCACAGAGAGAGGAAGACAGGCATCTATATTTGGAAAAACTTAGAGAAACTAGCAAAGTAGTCATGATAGCAAAGGTACAAAAAGAAGAATAAATAGCCAATGCAATAAAATGTGGGAGAAGACATTTTTCAGATAAGTTAGTGAGAGTCTTGAAGGACTACAAAAAGGGACTGCTACTTCTGGAGAGAGATCTGCAATTGTAAGTATTTACCTCTGGAAATTTTTCTAAATCTTGGGGAAAAATGAATTCTTTAGATTAAAGCTGATTAATCTGTGTAAATTAGAAACCACTGTATTTGTTAAATCAGTCAGGGTCTAGTATCAGCAAAGAGCTTTTAGGTTTACATTAAAACTCAGTTACCCCTATCAACTGATAACCAGATTCATATTATTGAACAACTTCTAAAATGCCTGTATGCAATTGGTAGAAATCTAAAAAATAAGATGGGATAGTTAGAATATATAGCTCTAAATGAGAGGTTAGATATAATTAGTATCTCAGAGACTTAATGGAAGGAGGACAACCAATGGGACTCTGTGATACCTGGGTAAAAAACTATATCGCAATGACAGAGTAGATCAAATTGGTAGAGGGGTTGCGCTCTATGTTAGAGAGGGCATTGAGTCACGTAGGATTAAAGTTTTGCAGGAAACAAAATATGTTGCAGAATCTCTATGGATAGAAATTCCATGCAAAAAGAGGAAGGCAATGGCAGTGGGGTGTACTACCGACCAACTGGCCAGAATGAACAGTTGGATAATGAAATGCTGAAAGAAATCAGGGAAGCTAACAAATTACAACATAGAAATAATGGACAATTTCAATTACTCGGGTATTGACAGGGTCAATATCACAGCAGGACATGCTAAGGAGATAAAGTTTCTAGATGAAATAAATGACTGCTTCTTGGCGCAGCTGGTTTATGAACCGACAACAGGGAGGGCTATTTTGGACCTAGTCCTTAGTGGCATGCAGGATTTGGTGCAAGAGATAAGGGTGTTGGGGTCACTTGGCAATAGTGATCATAGCATGATTGCATTTGATTTAATAAACGAAAGAAGGACAGTAAGGAAATTCACAGTATCCCATTTGACTTTCAAAAGGGAGACTATGATTAAATGAGGAAAACAGTTAACAAAAAACTAAAAGGAGCATCTGCAAAGGCTAAAGATTTGCATAAAGCATGGGAACGGTTTGAAAATACTATCTTGGAAGCCCAAAACAGATGTATATCATGCTTTAAGAAAAGTGGAAGGAAGGCCAAAAACCTGCCAACATGGTTTAAGGGTGAGGTCAGAGAGGCTGTTGCGGCCATAAAAGCATCTTTCAGGAAATGGAAAAAGAAGCCAAATGATGAAAACGGGAAACAACATAAGCATTGCCAAATTAGATGCAAGGCATTGATAAGGCAGGCAAAGAGAGAATTTGGAAAAAAACTTGCCATGGAAGCAAAAATGCATAATAAAAACTATTTCAAATATATTTGTAGCAAAAAATCTGTGAGACAATCAGTTGGACCATTGAATGAAAGAGGAGTAAAAGGGGCGCTAAGTGAAGACAAGGCCATAGCGGAGAGATTGAATGAATTCTTTGCTTTGGTCTTTACTGAAGAAGATTTAGGGAATTTGCCCATGACTGAAATGGTATATAAAGGTGATGTATGGGAAAAATTGAAAGAAATATTGACAAACCGAGAAGATGTATTACAACTATTTGATAATCAGGAGTACCAAATCACCTGGACTGGATGGTATACATCCAAGGCTATTGAAAGAACTAAAATATAAGATTGCAGACCTATTATTAATCTCAGAACTATCATTAAAATCAACTCTAGTACCTGAAGAATGGAGAATGGCCAATGCAACACCGATATTTAAAAAGGTTTCCAGGGGTGATCTGGTAAACTACAGACCTACGAGTCTGACATCAGTACCGGGCAAAATGGTAGAAACCATTATAAGGAATAAAATTACTGATCATGTATATAGTCATGGTTTAATGGGAGAAAGCCAACATGGATTTAGCCAAGAAAAATCTTGTTTTACTAATCTGAATAAACGGGTAGACAAAGGTGAGTTGGTTGATATAGTGTATCTGGATTTTCAGAAAGCCTTTAACAAGGTCCCTCATGAGAGACTCTTGGTGAAGTTAAAAAGTCATGGGATTGGAGGCAGTGTAGTATTGTGGATCAGAAAATGGTTAAAAGATAGAAGGCAGATAGTAGGGCTAAATGGCCAATTTTCTCAATGGAGAAAAGTAAATAGTAGAGTACCCCAGGGATCTGTGCTGGGTCTGCTGCTTTTTAACTTATGCATAAATGACCTGGAAAAGGGAATAACGAGTGAGGTGATCAAATTTGCAGATGACACAAAATTATTCAAAGTTGTTGAAACCCAAGAGGATTGTGAAAAATTGCAAGAGGACCTTGATAAATTGGAAGACTGGGCATCCAAATGGCAGATGAAAATTAATGTGGACAAGTGCAAAGTTATGCACCTAAAAAGTACACCACAAATTTTGGTTACACAATGCAAGGTACCACCTTAAAAACCACCACCCAGGAAAAAGATTTAGGCATTATCGTGGATAATATGCTGAAACCCTCCGCCCAGTATGCAGCAGCAGCCAAGAAAGCAAATAGAATGCTGGGAATCATAAGGAAAGGAATGGAAAATAAAACCAAGGGTATTATAATGCATCTGTATCGTTCCATGGTTCGACCGCACCTTGAATATTGTGTGCCATTTTGGTTGCTGTATCTTAAAAAGGGTATGGCGGAATTAGAAAAGGTAGAGCGAACAGCCACCAAAATGGTAAAGGGGATGGATGGATACCTCTATGAGGAAAGGTGTAAAAGGTTAGGGCTCTTCCACTTGGAAAAGAGAAGGCTAAGGGCAGATATGATAGAAGTCTACAAATTAATGAATAGAGTGGAACAGGTTAACATAGATCAATTGTTTACGCCATCAAAAACTAAAAAAGACTAGAGGACATGCAATAAAGCTACAATATAACCCATTTAAGACTAACAAGAAAAAATATTTTTTCACTCAACGCGTAATAAAACTCTGGAATTCATTACCAGAAGATGTAGTAAAAGCTGTTAGTGTAACCAGATTTAAAAAAGGTTTGGACAAGTTCCTGGAGGAAAGGTCAATAAACTATTATTAAAGAGGACCGGGAAAATTCACTGTTTGCCCCAAGATGAGCATTGTGGAAGCTGCGGACTTTAGATATCTCCAGGTAGTTGTGACCTGGATTGGCCACTGTGGGAAACAGGATACTGGGCTTGATGAACCTTGGCCTGACCCATTATAGCATTTCTTATGTTCTTATGAGGAGGAAGGGCAAAAGTGATATTGTCAGACTCAAGGATGCAGAGGAATAATATGCAGAAACTGATGAGGATAAAGCGGAATTACTTAATAAATATTTCTGTTCTGTGTTCACAGATGAAGGGCCAGGAGAAGGACCTCAGAAAACACCCACAAATAGGAACCAAAGTGACTGGGATCTTGAATGATTTTCAGAAGACTGTGTTCATGAGGAACCAACTAAACTAAAAGTAGACAAAGCCATGGGTCCGGATAGGATACATCCAAGAATACTGAAGGAACTTGGGGACATTCTAGCGACTCCACTAATTGACCTTTCCAATGCCTCTTTGGAGTCGGGAGTGGTGCCAGTGGACTGGAGAAAGGCACATGGGGTCCCTTTACACAAAAGTGGACGTAAGGATGACATTGAGAAGTACAGACCAGTTAGTCTAACCTCTATGGTTAGTAAATTATTGGAAAGGCTACTAAAAGAGATAATAGTGACGTTTCTGGAGTCCAATGTATTGCAGGTTCCAAGGCAGCACGGACACACCAGAGGCAGGTCTTGTCAGACAAATCTGATCAATTTCTTTGACTGAGTGACCAGGGAGTTGGACCAAGGGAGAGCCCTAGATGTGGTGCATTTAGATTTCAGTAAAGCCTTTTATACCATTCCACACAGGAGACTTATAAACAAACTAAGCACCCTAGGGTTACTGATTGGGTTAGGAATTGGTTGAGTGGGAGGCGACAAAAGGGTACAGATAAATGGAGCTCACTCTAAGGAGAAGGAGGTTACCACTAGTGTGCCACAGGGATCTGTCCTTGGTCCCATTCTGTTTAACATCTTTGTTAGTGATATTGTGAAAGGACTGTTGGGTAAGGTTTGCTTATTTGCAGGTGATACCAAAATCTGCAATAGAGTAGACACCCAGGAAGGTGTAGATAACATGAGGAGGGATCTAGCTAAGTTTGAAGAATGGTCTAGAACAGGGGTCTCAAACACGCGGCCCGCGAGACAACTTTGTGCGGCCCGCGACGGAGGAAAACAAAAAAACCCCAAAACCCTGGCTTCTGCCGTTGCCGCCGTGGCAGCGGCAGAAGCAATTGTCAAATTTTAAAAAAACCTGGCTTCTGCTGCTCAAGCAGCAAAATCAGCTGTCCTGCGGCCCCTTCCCCTGTGCCCGGAGATCCGAGTCTGCTCTATCAGCGGCGTGCTTTTCAAGCCGCGAAGAGAGTGGGCTGATGGGGGGAGTTAGGACTGGTAATGAGCTATGGAAGGGCTGACTGAAATGGGGTAATGGGGGTTAGGGCTGGAAGTGGGCTATTGGCAGGGGGGTTATGACTGGTAATGGGCTATGGGGGGGGGTAAGACTGAAAATGGGGTGATGGGGGGTAAAACTGGAAGTGCGCTATGGGGAGGTTAGGACTGGTAATGGGCTATGGGGGGTCTAGGACTGGTAATGGGCTGGGGGGGGGGGTTGCTAGGACTGGAAATGGGCTGAGTGGAAGGGGGGCTTGAACTGCAAATGGCTGATGGGGAGGGGGGCTTGGAATGGAAATGGGCTGTGAGGGGAGGGAGCTAGGATTGGAAATGGGCTGATGGGGGGCTAGGATTGGAAATGGGCTGATGGTGAGGCTAGGATAGGACTGGAAATGGACTAATGGGGGGACTAGAAGGGAGCGGATGCTGGGTGGGGCTGGAACTAGAAGGGAGCTGATGTTGGGGGAGGATTAGAATGGGATGGAGCTGGGAAAGTGAAATGGAGAGGGGAAAAATATTTTGTCTGGGAGAGAAGACAAATCTACAATTGGCCAGGTATTGGGAGAGTAAGTGGGGATTGAGGATGGAGGGGTAAAATTTGAGTGGATGAAATAGGAATGAGGAAAGAGAAAAAGGAGAAAGATTAGTATGTTAAAGCAGATGTAGAGAGAGAATGGGAAAAAAACTAGGAGAGAAGAAAGGGCAAATGGACAGCAGACGATGGAGAGTTAGCAGAAGACATGAAGAAACCAGAAGAAAGTGGCTGGAACAATTGCAACTGAAAAAAATGCACAAAAGGTAGAAAAATATCTCTTTATTTTGAATTTATTAACTGGAATATGTCAGCTCTGGGAAATGTGCATCATTAATGTTTGCGCTTTGTTTAGTACAAGAGGAAATTAATTTATAGTTTTATTTCTACAGTGTTGTTGTACATTCCAAGTTTGGCTTTTGGGGTTCCCAGTTTAATTATTGTCTTCTTGTTTCTAAATCTTTTAGTCTTTCTTTATCCATACTCATTAAAGAGGCATGTTTACTAAAAGTTAGTGTATGGTAACATTATGCAAATATTTATGCAAATGAGGCCCCTTATGCAAATGAGGCCCCGCGTCTTATGCGGCCCCCGGGTTACTTTACAAGTCCTCATTTGGCCCTCAAAGCAATTTGAGTTTGAGACCCCTGGTCTAGAATTTGGTAACTGAAATTTAATGCTAAAAAATGCAGGGTCATGCATTTAGCCTGAAAAAAAGTCAAAGGAGCTGAACAGTGTTGGGGGTAAGGTACCTCTGTCCACAAAAGAAGAGTGGGATCTTGGTGAAATTTATTTATATAGCTAGGTTTATATACCACTTTTCTACCAGTCAAAGCTGTGTACATCCAGGTACTGTAGATATATTTTTCCCTTGTCCCTAAGGGGCTCACAAAATCTATGCTTTTGTACCTAACAGAGGGTTAATTGGCTTGCCCAAGAAGCATCTGTGGGACTAGAAACCCCAGTCCTTCCAGCCCAAGGATGCTATACTCTAGCAGGATTCAAACCCCTGGCTCTCTGGCCCAAGATAACTTACTCCAACCACTAGGTCACTTCTTCCTCCAGTAATTGTGTCTGACGATCTTAAAGTAGTTCAACAGGTAGAAAAGGCGACTGTGAAAGCCAGAAGGATGCTTGTGTGTAGAGGGAGGAAAAAAGGAGGTTATAATTCTGGAGACTGTACCGTCAAAAGGATATAAGCAGGTTGGAGTAGGTGGCTACTAAAATGGTTAGAGGTCTTCGTTATGAATCATATGAGGACAGACTTAGAGAACTTAATAAGTATACTTTAGAGGAAAGGCGGGATAGGGGCGATATGATAGAGACTTTTAAATACTTCCATGGCATAAATGCACAGGAGGGTCTCTTTCAATTGAAGGCAAGCTCTGCTATGAGGGGACATAGGATGAGAGTGAATAGGGATTTATTTATTTATTTATTTAGAGTTTTTTCTATACTGCTCTATTCATCTTCAGTGCAGTTCACAAGTAACAAAATTGTGCAATGTAGAAGGTCTACACTGTACTTACAATAAACAGGGAATATAAAACAAGGTGAAACAGGTAAACTATATACAGATTGTTAACAAGAGGAACAGCACTTCATTTGGCAATATTCACAGGTTAGACAGTATGATTAATTGTATATACATAAAATTTGCACGTCGCAGGGTAGTGGAGCCTCAGCAATAGCCAGGTTTGTGTCCAGAGTCAGTAGGTAGGGATAGGTTCAGGAGTAATATGCAGAATTATTTCTTTACAGAAAGAGTGGTAGTTGCGTGGAATAATCTCCCAGTGGAGGTGGTAGAGACAAGGACAGAATCTGAATTTTAAAAAAAAGCATGGGACAAACACAGAGGATCTCTAAAGGTAAAAAGGGGACTATTGTAGTTGATATGGAAGCGCAGATTAGATAGGCCATGTGGTCTTTTCTGCCGTCATCTTTCTATGTTTGTAAAATATGAAGTGCCTGTGTCTATGAAGCATGTCTATTCCCTATGTGCTTTGTGCTGACAGTACTGAGCATTTTATTTCTCCACCTCCTCTCCTGTTAGCTCTTGGGTAGGTAAAGATATCATAATTTGGTGGCTTCAGTTGGTTGAAAAGGCCTGTGTCTATAATTGTAAGCCAAGAATCAGTTATGAACTTCGGGCCCCATTTTCGAAGGCATTTACACGGTTAACAGCCCTTGTTAACCGGGTAAATGCCTTAATTGGGGATTTTCAAAGGCACATACATGGCTAGTGCCTTTGAAAATCCCTATTAAGTCCCCAATGTGCCCTGCTGCTATCCAGTTAGCATCTGTTGCCCGTAAGTGAAAATAGAAACAAAGAAATATGACGGCAGAAAAAGACCACAACGCCTACCTAGTCTGCCCTTTCATATCAACCACTACAGCAGTCTCCTATTTTTCTTTGGAGACCCATGCTTTTTTGAATTCAGATACTGTCCTCATGTCTACCATTATTTCACGCATCTACCATTCTTTCCGTAAAGAAATATTTCCGCATATTACTCCTGGATCTATCCCCTTTCACCTTCATCCTATGTCCCCTCGTAGTAGAGCTTGTTTTCAATCAAAAGAGGCTCTCCTCTATTGCATTTCCTCTGAAGTATGCATATTAAGATCCTTAAATCTGTCCTCATATGCTTTATAATGAAGACCACTAACCATTTAGTGGCCATTTAGTAGCCACCCTCTGTACCGACTCCAACCTGTTTATATCCTTTTGAAGGTGTGGTCTCCAGAATTGCACACAATACTCCAAATGAGGTCGCACCAAAGACCTATACTAACACCTCCTTTCTTCTGCTGGCCATTCCTCTCCCTATGCACCCAAGCATCCTTCTAGCTTTCACCATCGCCTTTTCTACCAGTTTAGCTACTTTAAGATCATCAGACACAATCACGCCCAGGTCCCGCTCTTCTTTAGTGGACAGAAGTACTTCACCCCCTATACTATATCGCTCCCTTAGATTGCTGCAGCCCAAATACATGACATTACATTTTTTAACATTAAATCTCAGCTGCCAAATTCTAGACCATTCTTTATGCTTAGCTAGATCCCTCCTCATGTTATCTACATCTTCCTGGGTGTCTACTCTATTGCAGATTTTGGTATCATCAGCAAAGAGGCAAACCTTACCCAACAGCCCTTCCACAGTATCATTAACAATGATGTTAAAAAGAATCGGACCAAGGACAGATCCCTGGGGCACACCACTGGTAACCTCCTTCTCCTCAAAGTGAGCTCCATTTACCTTTAGGGTCCATCACTAGGGTGCTCAGTTCATTTATAAGTCACCTGTGCGGAACGTTGTCAAAAGGCTTTACTGAAATCTAAATATACCACATCTAGGGCTTTCCCTTGGTTCAACTCCCTGGTCACCCAGTCAAAGAAATCAATCAGATTTGTCTGACAAGTTCTGCTCTGGTGAATCCATGCTGCCTCAGATCCAGTAATCTGTTGGACTCCAGAAACTTCACTATTTTCTCTTTCAGTATCTTTTCCACCAAGGTTAAACTAACCGGCCTGTAGTTTTCAACCACATCCTTACTTCCACTTTTGTGTTAAGGGACCACATGTGCCTCTCTCCAGTCCTCTGGCACCACTCCCAACTCCAACAAGGCATTGAAAAGTTCAGTCAGTGGAGTTGCTAGAACATCCCCAAGTTCCCTCAGTATTCTCAAGTGTATTCCATCTTATTCCATCGCTTTGTCTAGTTTGTCCATAGCTAGTTCTTCACGAACACAATCTTCTGAAATTCATTCGAGATACCCCTCACTTCTGTTCCTGTTTGTGGGTGTTTTCTGAGGTCCTGCTCCTGGTTCTTCATCTCTGAACACAGAACAGAAATATTTGTTCAACAATTCTGCTTTATCCTCATCAATTTCTACATATTCCTTCCCTTCAACCTTGAGTCTGACAAAATCTCTTTTGCCCTTCCGCTTCTCATTAACATATCTGTGAAATATCTTATCCCCCCCCCCCATTTTATTCCATTGGCTATTTCCTCCTCTTTTTGAATCTTTGCTTTCTTGACTACTTTTCCAGCTTCTCTAAGTTTTTCCAAATATAGATGTCTGTCTTCCTCTCTCTGTGATCTGTTGTATTTCATGAAGGCCTCTCTCTTTTTCTTCACCTTTTCAGCTACTTCTTTCGAAAACCATAGCGGTTTACCTTTTCTTTTACCTTAACCATTTTTACAAAAAGGTTGGTTGCCCTTAACATATCCCCTTTCAGTTTTGCCCACTGTTTTTCTACATCACCCAGCTGTTCCAATCCTGCTAATGACTATCTGAGGTATTGGCCAATCTTGGCAAAGTTAGTTTTCCTAAAGTCTAAGACCCTTGCTTTTGAATGGAATTTATCAGCCCTAGTCCTATTAATGAACCACACCATTTGGTGATCACTTGATGTGAAATGATCTCCCACTATAACATCAGAAACACTTTCACCATTGGTAAGCACCAAGTTCAGTATGGACCCTTAAGATTGGGGTTCTGTACCAGTTGCCTGAATAGTTCTCCCTATAGAGAATCCAGGATCTCCTTACTTCTAGATGACACTGCAGCAGGGATGTGCCAGTCAACATCTGGTATATTGAAGTCCCCTATCAGTAGCACATCTCCTTTCCTGGCAATGCTGCGTATGTCTTCAAATAACTCTCCGTCCACCTCTTCTCTCTGTGAGGGAGGTCTGTATATTATGCCAATACAAATAGATTTCTCTTTCCCTCTTTCTAGTTTAATCCACAGTGGCTCCTCTCTCCTTTTTAAGCCCTGTATTTCCATAGCTTTAATATTATTTTTTACATTTAGTGTCGCTCCTTCTCCCCTTCTTCCTACCCTGTCCTTTTTGAATAAAGTATAGCCTGGTATAGTTATATCCCAGTCATGGTTGTCTGTGAACCATGCCTCTTGTACTGCCATTAAATCCAAGTCAGCATCTCCCATTAAAGCCTCAACATCTGGGATCTTATTTCCCATGCTAAGGGCATTTATAGACATTGCTTTCCATAAATTGTTCCTTTTACCCATTTCCATAGAGGTATATGGTGGGTGGGCTATTGTTAGGTAATGATGTGTTGCTTCCTTGATATTGTTAAGAGTGGGATGGCAGTTCATTAAGGTATGAGGGGAATCAAGGTCCACTCCAAGAGCCACACATAAGGTCCCACCTGGGAAGAGAGTGAGCTTATGTAGAGATTGTCAGTGAGCAATGATGCCTGAGAGGGAGGCGGAGCTTGCCAACACCTGTGTGGCCTTCCTGGATCTCCCTTTAAATGAATTTGAAGGCTGTGCAAGGGTCCAGACTGCAGGAGTGGCTTCCACAGACACACACATGCGAAGACCTGCAAACCCCATAAACTCTACTCTGCCTAATACTCAGAAGCATTAATTTGTTAGTGCTGAATAGCCCCACAAACCTCCTAGAAAGAGTGCCATTTCCGGGTGGCCTATGGGCAGAGCTGAAGCAGTCCCAGCACATATGTGGCTAATGGCAATGTTCAGCTGCTAACCATTGGCATACTGCATAAAGTTAGGACACGTCAATGGCTGTCAGAACCCTGCCCTGTTGAGGCATTCCAAACAGGGGCTGTACAGGTCAAACAACGGTAAGGATTTGAGGGTTTATTTTTATTAAATTGCTAGCTCTCTGACTGGGAGCTCTTAAAAGGGTTCTAGTATATTTTTAAAGCAAAGTTATATTCTTTTAGGTGGTTTAGTGGCAATATTTTCTTTAGAAGAGTAGGTTTTAAACTCTAGTAACCTTCTCAGCTTTTGGGAACTGCTGACACCTAATCAGGAGTTAGTGGACCTGATTAGCCTGTGAATGAACTGAGGTCAGCTTAGGCCTGCATAAAAGGCTTCAGAACCCTGCCCTGTTGAGGCATTCCAAACAGGGGCTCTACAGGTCAAACAACGGTAAGGATTTAAGGGTTTATTTTTATTAAATTGCTAGCTCTCTGACTGGGAGCTCTTAAAAGGGTTCTGGTATATTTTTAAAGCAAAGTTACATTCTTTTTGTTGGTTTAGTGGCAATATTTTCTTTAGCAGAGTAGGTTTCAAACTCTAGTAACTGTCTCAGCTTTTGGGAACTGCTGACACCTAATCAGGTGTTAGCTCCCACCCTACCCACCCCAACTCCCACCCACCCCCAGTGAGCAGTCTTGCTTTATAGGGCACCTCCCCATTTAACAAAGCACAGGGACTTGGAACAGCACATTTTGAAAACAATAATATAATTAAAATGATTTAACTGCTTTTCTCTGAAAGGACAGCTGGGAAACTGGCTGGTACTTTGGTAGATCTCTCTCTTTTGCTTTAACAGATACCTAAGCTCCACGAACAGAACAATGGCTGGGAAAAATCGTATCGCTAAAGCTGTTGCCCCGTTACAGCTTCTGCCTCTGTCCAGACAGGTCCCAATGCCAGTTGAAGGACCGGTTCCATGTGCAGGGTGCCTGCATGCTGAAGCTCCGAGGAAACAAGTGGAGGAACTCAGAGAGGAGGTGGCGAGGCTGAGGAGCATTCAAGACAGTGAGAAGTACATTGATGAGATGCTTCTTGAAACATCCAAGCTCTCTAGCAGAGGAGAAGATGGGTGCCAACAGAATGACGAAGGTTGGACACAAGTCACCAGGGCCTGCAGAATCACCCATTGAACTTCTCCAGCCCTTAAATTGGAGAACCATTATGCAGCCCTGGAAGTGGAGGAGGTGAAAACATCCCTGTAAAGTGAAGAACCAGAGCTCAAGTACCCCAAAGTTGCAGAATCAGTGACCACAAGGGGTAGTGGTGGTTGGTGACTCTTTTCTGAGGGGTGCTGAGGTGTCCATCTTCTGACCAGACTTGATGTCCAGAGAGGTATACTGTCTGCCTGGTGCCAAAATCCAAGATGTTATGGAGAGTTTGCCGAGACTCATCAAGCCCACTGACTATTACCCAATGTTGCTAATCCATGTCGGAACAAATGATACTGCCAGGTATCCCTCTGAGCGTATCAAAAGTGACTTCATGGCTCTGGGACAGAGGGTGAAGCAGTTAGGTGCACAGGTGGTGTTCTCTTTAATCCTCCCTGTTGAGGGTAAAGGCCAAGGCAGAGAGGCTCGCATCCTGGAGATGAATGCATGGCTGCGTGGATGGTGTCATCAAGAGCGTTTTGGTTTCCTAGACCATGGGATGCTGTTCCAAGGGTTGCAGAGCAGAGATGGCATCCATCTGTCCAAGAAAGGTCAACGCGTCTTCAGTAGTAGACTGGCTAATCTACTGAACAGGGCTTTAAACTAGATTCATTGGGGATGGGTGAAAAAAGTCCCCAGGTAAGTGAAAGCCCCCAGGTAAATGGAGATATTTTAAGGGCAACCAACCTTTTTGTTAAAATGGTAAATAAAGGTAAAAGGAAAAGGAGACCGCTATGGCTTTCGAAAGAGGTAGCTGAAAAAGTGAAAAAAAAGAGGGAGGCCTTCATGAAATACAAGAGATCTCAGAGAGAGGAAGACAGGCATCTATATTTGGAAAAACTTAGAGAAGCTAGCAAAGTAGTCAGGAAAGCAAAGATTCAAATAGAGGAGGCTATAGCCAATTTGGTATTGTCAGACTCAAGGGTGAAGGGGAGGACTATGTAGAAGCAGATGAGGATAAAGCGGAATTGCTTAACAAATATTTCTGTTCTATGTTCACAGATGAAGAACCAGGAGCAGGACCTCAGAAAACACCCACAAACAGAAACAGAAGCGAGGGACATCTTGAACAATTTTCAGAAAACTGTGTTCATAATAAACTAGCTCAACTTAAAGTAGACAAAGCGATGGGACCGGATGGGATACACCCTAGAATAATGAGGGAATTTTGGGATGTTCTAGCAACTCCACTGACTGACCTTTTCAATGCCTTGTTGGAGTTGGGAGTGGTGCCAGAGGACTGGAGAGAGGCAAATGTGTAGACACCCAGGAAGGTGCAGATAACAGGAGGAGGGATCTAGCTAAGCTTGAAGAATGGTCTAGAATCTGGCAGCTGGGATTTAATGTTAAAAAATGTAAGGTCATGCATTTGGGCTGCAGCAATCCAAGGGAGCAATATAGTATAGGGGGTGACGTACTTTTGTCCACTAAGGAAGAGTGGGACCTGGACGTTGTTGTGTCTGATGATCTTAAAAGTAGCTAAACAGGTAGAAAAGGCGACGACAATAGCTAGAAGGATGTTTGGGTGCATACGGAGAGGAATGGCTAGCAGAAAAAAGGAGGTGATAGTGCCTCTGTATAAGTCTTTGGTGCGACCTCATTTGGAGTATAGTGTGCAATTCTGGAGACCGCACCTTCAAAAGGATGTGAACAGGATGGAGTCGATGCAGAGGGTGGCTACTAAAATGGTTAGTGGTCTTCATTATAAAGCATATGAGGACAGATTTAAGGATCTTAATATGTACACCTTAGAGGAAAGGCGGGATAGAGGTGATATGATTGAGATGTTTAAATACCTCCGTGGCATAAAAGTTCAGGGGGAGAGCCTCTTTCAACTGAAAGCAAGTTCAGCTACAAGGGGACATGGGATGAGGGTGAAGGGGGATAGGTTCAGGAGTGATTTGCGGAAATATTTCTTTACGGAAAGAGTGGTGGATCCATGGAATAGTCTCCCAGTGGAGGTGGTGGAGATGAGGACAGTAACGGAATTCAGAAAAGCATGGTACAAACACAGAGGATCTCTGAGGGAAAGAAGGGGACTGTTGTAGTTGTTGATATGGAAGGACAGACTAGATAGGCCATGTGGTCTTTTTCTGTCGTCATATTTCTATGTTTCTACGTCCTTACTTCGTGCAGATCTTGTTATCTGATTGATGACTGAATTACTGCTAACTGTATAACAAGACCAATTGGTGAAACTAGCTATTCAGTGCTGGACCCTGAATAGGCTCTGGTAACGCATTTTAGCAGTGCTGACTGCCAAAGTTTGAATATCTAACCATATAATTTTAAGTGATAGCTTTTCTGGGTATCATCGATGTTTTAGGAATGCCTTATCAAGTCCATAAGATCTGTTTTGTTTTAGTGCTTCTGTTAAGCTTGATACCTCGTTAGTTTTAGGAAAATTATTTTTTAAATGTATTTTTCATGTGTGCCTGCTGAGGGAGGCTTTTATATTGTGACCCACCTTGGACACTCTGCTGAATAAGTGGTTCTAAATGGATAAATCAAATTGCATTAAGAATCAATTAATGTGTTAATGTACTGCAGTTGCTAGGCCCCATAATTAGCTGAGCTTCAGTTGTCATTTCATCCCTCTTTCTCTTGGCCCAGTACTATCTGTAGCCAAGCTACAATTACGTTTGGAAAATTCAAGTTAAATCACCACTGTAGCTGCTGTAGTAGAGCTATTAATGCACTAAGAAAAAGTTAGATTTGAAACAAGAAAAAACAATTGGGTCTGTGCATTATAGTATCAGAGGCCACTCGACTGCAGTGTATAATGAAGTTGTGTTCCATTTGAAAACAAAGGTCACTGACAATAACATATTTCTAACTCCCATTCTAATAGGTGTCTCAGAATATTAATAGACTCAAACATACTACTGAGATATAAAAATCCCTCTTTAATTAGAAAAGGCAGGGGGAAGATATGTAGTTAAATTTGCTTATTGATAGATAGCAAATGGATCATGTGCTGGCAGTTAAGGCACCGTTAACACATTATTTGCCACAGGGCCTACTGCCTCAAAATCCCAAACAGGTTGTGTTAATGGTGTTAATGCATGTTGACTGCTAGCAAGTGACCCTCTACATTTACAGTGTGATCATTAGGCTGAAAGAGTACATCATTTGTTGTCATTACTATATTAATTAGACATTAGTAAATTCAGGTGCACGCAGTAAAAATCTGTTTGTACTCAGTATTTTCCCCTTAGACACAGGAGAGCAATTTTCAAAGCTTTTTACACCTGGAAATATAGCTTCTGAAAATTATCCTCCCCCACAGTGCTTGTGCTATTTGACTGCACAGGTACTTTACAAAGAGTTAAAAGGGGCAGGCCCGAAGTCGGGATGGGGGTTGGGGGGTTGGGGGCAGCCTTTTGTTGTCCTCCAATTATCAAGTTATTCCGATAGTTACCTAGATAGTGGCCTGAATATGGCTACTTTCCAAATAATTACTGGAACTGCCCACATTCCACCCCACACTATACGGATAGGGCTGAGGTGCTCAGGAATCATTTTTAGTGGCACTATGTAGATAGTTTTGCTGAAAATCACTGGACATCAATGTTCCCTCTAATTTTCTGTAGGCTGTGTGCGCATAAAATATCAGTTATGCAGCTTTTGAAGGGAGGTTAAATTTTTGTGCGCCACATAGCGACACTCTGTGTTATATACTTTAAAATTTAACTACACGTCAGAATACAGTATGTACACCACATTGATTTTAATCAAATTAAATGAAAATAGACGATTACTAAATGAAGTGGAAAATTTGTAGTAATTACAATCACAAATGCGGTATTATTTCAGTTAATTTTTATTGAAAGTCATTGTTATTTCATGTAAATAATTTATGTATGTAGCGAGCTGCAATCATGCCCTGTGTGACTTGCAGCTCGGGCGCACGCCCCCCCTCTCCCCCAATACCTCTGTCCAGCGCTGCCTGCTCCTTCCGCCCACTGTTTTTTTCAAGGTGGCACCAGCAGCAGGGAAAGAACATTCATCACTGAACGGAGGTATAGGGAGGAGGAGGGGGCATGCGCCCGATCTGAAAGGCACCAGCACTTTAAGCAGATCTGTCCCTCCCTGCTCTGACATTGCGTTGGAAGAGGGAGGGACCAGACCTGCTTAAAGTTCTGCAAAAAGGCTTGGGGGGGGGGGGGTGCATATCTGCTGCCTGCTATTGTCCTGCCAGCGGCGGCAGGGCAACAGCAGACAGCTGAAATGCGCCCCCCAAGCCTTTCAGCCCTGTGCGGCTGCACCGCTTGCACAGGGCTAGGTACGATCCCGTTTGCACACCAAGGAACTAAAAGACAGCAAGAACCAACAGCACAGTTTATAAAACTAAATTATAATTTTATTTATATTCTCTTATATACTGTGCTATTCTGCATCAGTGCGGTTTACATTGAACAAACAAATTACATTGAACAGGGTATTGTAATTTGGAGATAACTAATTTACAGGGAACATGGGTGATGGAGGGTTATGTGGCTTACCCAAGACCACAAGGAGCACCTGTGGGACTAGAAACTGTAGCTTCTGGTTCCCACAACGGTTGCCCAAATATCACTAATCAAAGAATTACTTAGACAGCAGTTGCTTTATCTACAAAGACTTTTATTCCAGCATCATGCAGAACAGCAAGGTCTGTCTATAGAAATGGCAGACAGTACTTTCTCTCTCTCTGTAAAGGGGGAGAAAATACTGCCCACCCTTACCTGAAAAATAACTGCCTTATATACATTTCTCCTTGTCTCAAATGTCTGCTTCAAATTAGCCTCAGTGAATCCATCATTTATTTATTTATTTATAACTACTTAGGTGTCAGCAGGACCTCAGGCGTCCTGCAACACCTTTCCCCAGGGGAAAATCCCTTACATTTATACATCTAGATCTGCTTCATCTATGCATGGCCTGTGACCTCTATACATCTGGATCTGCTTTTAGGTCTGCTCATCTATGCCTGGCATGTGACCTCTGACCCTTCCTGTGGTTTTCCTCCTTGGCACTAATTGAAACCGTGCAGGGCTAGAGAGAGTGCTTTTGTGCTCATTAGTTTGAATTCTTTGCTTGACCTGTATTTTCTTTTGCTAGGCCCCAACATTCTGCATACTCCTATCCAGAATATGATTACCCAGAATCCTCTATAGCAGGCCGCATCTATTATCTTATAGCAAGCATATACTCTCATATAGCTATTGTCTTCTTGTCTTCTGTGCCATCCATATACTGTGTAGTTTCACCAGGCAAGGGTACAGTCATATAAAGCCAATATATAAGCAGACCTAACTCAAATTTCCCAACAAAACCCTAGTCCTTCCAGCCCAAGGTTGCTGTCCTCTAGTGGGACTTGAACCCCTGACCTTCCAGCCTGAAGTACCTTGCCCAACCACTAGGCTACTCCTCCACTCATTTTTATTTTGTTGTTATAAACTGTGTTATGGTTCTTGCTTTTTCTTTTTCAACATATATTTTGCAGCCACGGTAGGTGCAGAGCAGAACCAGGACATTCACCCACAGGACTCAATATTAAAAAAAAATAAATCTGATTCTGATCATCTCACTAACAACAACAACAACAACAATAAACAACCATCACCACTATTCTCCAGTACCAGGCATATTTATTTTATTTTATTTATTTATAGCTTTTCTATACCGCGCTCTTTTTCATCAGCGTGGTTTACATTGAACAAGAAAACTCACAGCAAGCAACAGTTTTACATATTGTGAACTAATACAAAACCCTACAACAAAGAGCAAACCTACCATACCATACAGTACCATATCAGCACAGACTTCCAAAACTCACATAAGGAGCCCATCCAAAAAAAAGTGTCACTGTAAATACTACAGTGGGCCCTGGAACATCCATAAACCTATTTGAAAAGCTGAACAAGTCAAATTACTACAGTACAGTATAGATCTTTATGAACAAACCCCATGTTAACAGAACACCTGACCTCAGTCACATACTCACAACATCGACCCTCACCAAGTACAGAATAAGTAACCACAATCTAAAGTAAAAATAAAAATACATAGACAAAATTTAAACTGAAACCCCAAGAAGCCAGAGTCCACATGCAGTGCAACATCTGATAAATTAGAGATGCAGTTCCCCAGTACTGTGTAAAATATAAAAATAGCACAAAGTCGAATCACTAAAATTAAATACAATTATTTTTTCTACTTTTGTTGTCTGACCATTTTATTCTCAGATCATGCTGGTCCCGATCTGAGACTTCTGCTTTCCTGTCTTCTCTTAGCTCTCTTTCTGTGGTCTATGGTCTATCTGCCATTTCTTATCTCTTCTTTTGTTTTCTTCACTTCCTTCCATCAGCCCATTTCCAGTTCCAGTAACCCTCCCCAGTATCAGCCCCCTTTCCAGTCCTCCCCTTCCAGTACCTTCCAATGTCAACTGCCTTGCATTCCCATGACTGACACTGGTGTCCATTCCCTTCCAGTCCCCCTCATTCCCCACTGTCCAGCCCCTTCTAGTCCACATACCATCCCAGATATCAGCTCACGTCCACTCTCAGTGCCACCCCCTCAGTCAGCTCCCTTCCAGTCGCCCCACCCTCCAGTGCCATTCGCATGTCAGCACCCTGCCAGCCTCCTCCCCATTATCCATTATCTGAAAGTCAGGCCTGAAGCTGTTTTTCTCCTTTAAAACCCCCACAGCCCTAGGAAAAGCTGGTACTCCTTGTGCCTCGGGCAAGCCACTTAACTCTTCAATTGCCTCAGGTAAAAACTTAGATTGTGAAACCTTTGGGAACAGAGAAATACATATTCTACCTGAATGTAATTCACATTGATCTTCTCCTGGAAAGTCATGAGCTAAATACTGGTAATAAAATAAATAAATCAAAATATTTTTTTCTTCTTTGCAGTCCTAATCTATAACTACAGCCAAGCAGCTTTCTCCTTTGCAATCTTAAACCCCACACCAGCACTCCTTCCTCACTCTCTGAAAGTCAGAGGCAAAATGGCTCTCTGTAGTTTGTGCTCTGCTGTGCTGTGTGTTCCAGCCCAACTGTGACCTCATCAGCCATGGGATTTTGAGAAGTCAGGCAGGGATAGGTTTCTCTGTCTGCCTGTCAAGGATTTGAAGCATGATTGACTCCAGTCTGTCTGGCCATACACACATGCACATATAATGAAAACAAAGTGCATGAATGGAGATCCATGCAAATTTCCAAGCATGCACACCCAATTCACAACAGAATGTACTGAAGATCTTGATTTTCATTGCTTTTTGAACTTCAGATGAAAGTTAATGCACATGCCTATTGTAGGAAAGGGCTGATTGAGGATTAGGATTGGAAAGAAGAAAAATAAAGAACTGAAAAAAAGCATCAAGTCTGTTTTTGAGGGAGTGGGAAAGGGCTCTTTGGTGCTCAGGATTTCAAAGCAGAAAAACACAGAGAGCTTAAGGCTGACTTGGAGCCATTGTTGCTGGGCCTTGTTTATGGAGTAGAGAAGTAACTTAATGGTTAAGACACTGGCTTGGGAACCCAGAGTCAAGGGTTTGATGCCTAATAGCACTCCCTGTGGCCTTGGGCAAGTCACTTAACCCTCCATTGCCTCAGAAAAATTCAAGTTATCAATGCCCCTGTTTAATGTACATGTTTAAGTTTCAATGTAAACAGCTTTGATTAAAATGATAAAGCAGTATATAAATAATAAATAAAATAATGCAAGGCCCTAAATAAATGCCAGATTCAAGGGAGCAGAGTGTTCTTATTCTCTTAGTGCTGTTGTGTCTAATCTATCTGGTTTTGGAGGCTAAAATTTCTGATATGCTTCCTTCTATCTAGCCCTGAAAGGAGTGTCTTGCTGAGCTGGGCTGGGCTGGGCTGGGCTGGGCAGGGGGGGGGGGGGGGGAGAAGATCAGCAAAGACAGAGAGAGATTAGTGAAGCTCTCACTGTACAGTTTGCCATCTGGGAATTGCTAACTGTGGTGAGCATTGCTGGACACTGTGCACAAACTCTTCCATAGGTGACAGTGGCGCTGGGGAAGGACAGGTTACTATAACTTATCTATGAACTGCATTGCACAACTAGAAGATGCAGTGACAATTTTTTTTATAACAATCTTATTAACCTCTTGTCAGTAAAAGCAGCTGTGGGGGTGAAAGGCACCTTAGTGTATCTATTTATTGTATCCTGTGTTCATAGAATATAGTTAAAGCTTTTATTAACATTTAGCTTTATTTAAGACAGGCAGTCCTTGGTCCCAAGAACTAGGAATGCAGTTCCATAGAAGCATTAGCAGGGAAAACACATCTCCCTTGTCTCCAATCCTCTGAAGAGTGTCAGCAGAAAGTCAGTCCACGTAACTGTACCTTGCAGGCGTATAATTATGCTCGGAAAGAGTATGTTTAGAAAATTAAATAGTTATAGAAGGAAAGATAGGAAAGGCAAGAGCAGTACAGCACAAGGGTGCAAAAAGAGACAAGGAGAGAAAGAGCTGCAATTTCCAGTGCAACTGTGGAAAAGTAGATGTCTGGTGTCATCTCCACAGAGGGGCAAAGGGAAGTTGACAAAGGGAGGGGGAGAGAGACATGAGAGAAGCAGCAGGAGAAGGCAACTCAGCCTAGCAGCAGGCACACTGTATTCCCTGCTGAAAAGCATGTGGTTATGGTCCATGCAGACAGAGAATCTGAGCGATCCATATGTGTGGGATTTACATCTGAATCATTTTTTAAAAGTGTACTGGTTGAAGAGAGTGTTAAAGAGGTTGTTGTTAGCATGCCAACTGGCGAGGATGTAGAAAGCGATATTGGCAGTGCCCAGGCCAAGAACACTGCAATGCCCCCAGCTAGGGGCTCAGCAGCAGCACCAAGAGTAGCAGCCAACCACCCCCAAGGAAGTACAGAGGAAATTTCATAAAACCTCAGATGTGTGGAGGCATTTTCAAGTGCTTGATGACCTGTGATAGGCAGAATGCAATTAGAGGGGAGATGATAGGCCACTTCACAAAAAGTGGCATTCTGCATCTTTTGGAAAGACAGCAGCCTTTTCAGCTAGGTGCAAAATAGGACACTGTTACTAGGTCGGGGACTCCATTCAGGAGTAAAAATAGCAGTGGTATAAAAGGTGTAAGAAAAAAATCCCTTTTCCAAGAGAAGCCCCAGCCTCTTCCTCCAGACAGATGGCATGGCAACAGCTGTGACGTGCATCAGAGAAAGCCACAATGGAAGAGATGGGGTAGTGACCCTGTGCAATGGAGGAATGATAGTCTTAGATGACCATCCATGAAAATCATGGAGAAGGGTGTCCCAGCCTATATAATCAGTTTCATCACCAACTGCATGCAGAGGCCAATAGTAGCATATATTTCACCACTGACACTTGGAGTGTAGGTATAACAGGGAAGCAGCAGGAGGAGAGGAGCAGTGGACTATGCTGCAGAGCCAGGTAATGGATGACAGCTACACTTGGACCCACATCTCAGCAGAAATAGGGGCAATGCTGCAGGGCCTGGCACATAGGGCACCAAAGAGCACCATGCTTCCAGGTTTCTTTGCAAAAGATGGTGGAATAAGCATGGTCAAGAAAGTGAAGGAGAGGGGGCTTCCTGTGGATTAGATGCTTTGCACACTTGCTGCACTTGGTTGTCTGAGACTCTATGCCTAGGGAGCAAGGGAAGTGGCAACCTTATTCTGAGGGACTTGATCAAGAAGTACCAAAAAATAGCAAAGTATTTTACCTGCAGTGTGAAGGATGGGAACGAACTGTGTGAGAAGTGAGAAACAGGAAGCGACAGGGGCGCCTGCACAACAGCTCAAGCAGGATGGTGATAGGAGGTGAAATTCCACTTCTGAAATGCTGGAGAAGTTAGTGGAGCCTTTTCACCCCAATAGTGAATATTTTACATGTCAAGTTGAGGGGTTTTGGCAATGACACAGCACAGGTTTTGGTTATAAGAACATAAGATATACCATACTGAGCCAGACCAAACGTCCATCACACTCAGTATTCTATTTCCAACAGTGGTCAATCTGGGTCACACCCCCTTATGAAGCAAAATGCATAGTCCCTATGCTTCCCTTCCCTCCCTCTCCCTCTTACTTGCATCTCCACCCTCTCTACCCACTGTGTGACTGTTGTCACCCATCTACTTACCCCGGAGGCAAAAGCCTGGGGCTTCAGTGAGGCTCCTCTTATGTAGCAGGGACTAGTGGTGCCCCCTGGGAGTTGAAGTCCCAATAGCTATTCAATAAGAGTGTAGTCGTGGACGAGTAGCTATGCTTATAAAGAGGTATTTATTTCCCTTCCCGGGAGAACTTTTGCAAACAGGAATTATAAAGGAAAGTAAACCATGTTTCTGGCACAACACAAAAGGGTATTACAAATTACAAAGGAAATGCTTCTTTTCAGCTTTAAGGAAAACAAAAGTGAAAAACAGGCTTTCTATATCACAAAAAGCTGTAGAGTGAAATCTGTGCCCTTACACAGATTTCTCTTTTGCAGGCTTTTCTTATGCTTCAACAGAAAGAGGTCACGCTATCTGAAAACACCAGTGTACAGTCCATCTGGAAATCCTCTGAGTTTTCTCCACAGAAATCACAGTCCATGGCCTCATGAGCTTCCTTGCTATTATCTCTTGTATGGCTGTAACTTGTGTTTAGCAATCCCTCCTCTTCCTGGCAAGGGCTTCTCTTCTCTCCACTACTAACGTGGAAAGGCAGGTTACCATGCAATGTGGATTTTCCCTCTAGAGGGCCATACACCTCAGGACTAGTGCAGGTAAAATCCAGTGCCCCTCTATTCCAGGGAATTGGCCTTTCTTCAGGCTTAGCTCTGCCTGAACGTTTGCAGCCGGGAAGCTGAAAACTTTTCTCCCTTTCACTTCCCCTCACAGAACGTCTTTCTTTCAGCCAGGAAATCTCTTTTGGATAAGAGCTTCTATTCCCCAGGTACCTGCTCTCGTGGGAGTTCCCTCTCTCAGCTCCACGTCGTTTGCTGCCTGGAATCCCTCTGGGTCCCCAACCAGACTCTGGTTCAGTGCAGCCCAACTTTCTAGCACTAACCTCGGGTAATTCCTCCTGGGCAAACTCCTCTGAGGTGCTGCTGGAATCTCCTTCAGAAGCTATCAGGTATGGGTCCTGGTTCTCATATGCTCTGCTCTTCCGTGTTCCCTCTCATGTCCTGCTTCCTCCTGTTCTTGTTTCTGCCTCTCTTCTGTTTCTGCTCAAGACTGACTTTATTTTAAATGCGTCATTCTTTGAGCCCCTCATCAGCTCAAGTCCCTGCAGCTGTTCCTGCTCCTCTAATGAGCTATGAGGTAATGCATCTCCGGGGCGTTTACCTACACCCGGTGCTCGTGTTTTGGTTGGTTGTCCATAGCAACCCCTAGCCATGTGCTTTGAGCTGCCTGTTTTAAAACTGCCCTGCACTTTTTCCTCTGTTTTTATAGGCGCTATTTGCCTTGCGCCATGACAGATCCCCCCCTTAAAATATTACGGGCTGCAGATTTTTCCTGACAGCCCGGAATCTCCTTACGGGACCTATCTCGGGGTAATACTGTATGGGACCTATCTCGGTATATGACAGTAACCAGGCTGGCGGTGGCAGACCTGTCCTTCCACAGCTTTAGTATATTTACATGATAGACCTGTTGGCGGCCCCTCTCGTTTTCCACCCGATAGGATACTGGGCCAACCCTCTCTACCACTGTACCAGGGCCCTTCCACCTGGACTCGAATTTCGGTCCGGGGTCGGATACTTGGATAAGTACTTTGTCCCCTATGCTTAGCTGCCTCGGTCTGGTGCCCTTATCGTAATACTGTTTTTGCTCACGTTTACTGGCCTGTAGATTCTCTATAAAGGCCTTGGATGTCCTCTCTAGGCGTTGTCTTAACTCCTTCAGGAATTGGGGTACCCCGACCTCTTGCATGTTCGGCTCTACCCATTGCTCCTGTAGGATGTCCAAGATTCCTCTTGGAGCGCAGCCGAACAGCAACTCGTAGGGAGATGCCCCCAGGGACGCCTGTATGCGCTCCCTGCATGCATATAGCGTGAATGGGAGCAATGTATCCCATACATTCATCTCCCCCGCCTTCAAACCTCTGCGTAGCAGTTGTTTAATAGACTGATTCATACGCTCCACGAGCCCGTTAGACTGTGGATGGTATGCTGATGTCTGTATATGGCGGATGCCGAAGGCTTCCCAGACCATAGCTAGATGTTTTGATAGGAAGTTACTACCCTGATCAGTCAGGACTTCCCTGGGAAAACCTACCTCGCAGAAAAGTTTGATTAACTCTAAGGCTACAATTTTGGCGGATGTGTTTCTCAAGGGAATGGCCCAAGGAAACCGCGTGGCATGGTCAACTATGACCAAGATATACTTAAAACCCCTCGGTGTCTTCACCAGAGGTCCTATTATGTCAACTCCCATTCAGCTTATAGGAGCCACTATGGTGGGAGTTGGCACCATGGGTACTGCCTTAGGCTTTATAGCTGTCACTCTTTGGCAGCTAGGGCATGCCTCGCAATACTGCCGTGTCTCCTTAAAAACCCCAGGCCAATAAAATCTAGCTAAGATTTGGTCCAGCGTCCCCTGGATCCCCTTGTGACACCCCACTGGGTGGTCATGGGCTAATCTTAAAACACTAGCTTTAAAGGTCGTGGGTACAACTAGCTGCTTGCGTATGGCATCATTGTGGGGGTTTACACATTCTCTATATAAGAGATCATCTTCCAGGAAAAATCTTGGTAGGGTCTGTCTGGTTTCCTCAGCCCACTCAAACGCCCTTTTAAGAGCTGGGTCAGCTCTCTGCTCCATGGGGAATGAAGAACATTTTTTGACTACCTCTGCTGGTACCCAGGGCAACCCTACAGCACCTTCTAGCTTGGCCCTCCCCCGGGTCCTAGAGTATCTTTCCCTACGTTTCCTGGATTTATCCTTTTTCCCTTCTTTATCAGGGGGATGTATTAAATCGTCATGTTTAGGGAGGGTAGCTAGCCCTTCTTCGTCTGGCTCCTCCCTTTGAGCATTTTCCTCCCCTTCAGGTTCCTCGGTGTTTTTCTCTGACTCTTCTCCCCTCCCAGAGGGTCCCGCTTGAGAGCGTGTGGATACTAAGCCTAACTTAATACCCAAGTCTTGATAAAAGGGAGGCCAATCCTTCCCCAGTACAACATCCTCTGGTAGTTTGGGAACTACGGCCACCCTCATCTCTCTGATGATGCCCAACCCTTGTACCAATACATTGTGTAGGGGATAAGGGACAAATGCGCCGTGCACGCACTTGACCCGTACTTGGCCTTCTGCTTGACTCGGGGGTGACTGGCGGTGCCCCTTAATGGCTTCCCAGAGCTCCCTTGAAATCATGCTCTGGTCAGCCCCCGAGTCAAGTAGAGCCAGTGTGTGAATACCTTCCACTTGAACCTGGACACGGAATTCGTCCTGATCTGTCTCTTCTGTCCCTGTCACCAGGACTGTTCTTTCTGTGCAGGATTTCTGAAAATGTCCTTTCTTCCCACACCTGAAACATTTTCCTTTTGGTACAGATAAGACATTATTATCCTCAGAGACATTACTGTTAGACATTTCAGGCTTGTACAGCTTATCATACATATTTTTTCCTTTTCTGCCATTATCTCTCCTACCAGCTGCCGACCAGATACCTTGCCCTGAGGTGTCAGTCCTCTCTGCAGTGAAGTACCACTCCGCAAGAGTGGCTGCCTCCTCCGAGGTTTGGCAGTGCTGGAGTGTCAGAAAAGTTTTAACACCGCTGGGAACAGCCTGCATAAATTGTTCCAGCACAATTTTATCAAGGACTGTTTCCAGTGTACCTCCCTCTGCCAGCAACCATTTTCTGGCTACATTTTTTAAACGCTGCGCTAGGGCCTTAGGGGTCTCTTGAGGCTTAATTACTGCCTCCCTGAACATTCTTTGATAATGTAGAGGTGTGAGCCCCAACCTAACCTTCACTGCTTTCTTAACCTCTATATAATTAGAGGCTAAGTCCGCTGGCATAGCTTTATACGCTGAAAGGCCTCGCCTGTGAGTGAAAGGGCAAACCTTGTGGCCCACTGCTCCTCTGGCCATTTCAGGGTGGTAGCTATCCACTCAAAAGCGTCAAGATAGTCATTTAAATTGTCCTGCGGTTGTAATTGTCCCAAAGAAAAGGCACCATACGACCTCAGTCCTGCTCCTTGGAATGCCATGGGGACGTCTGTTGTGGCGTCTAGCGGCTTCTTTAAAAGCGCGTCCATGGTCTCCATCAAGGGCCTCTGTTGCTCCTGTATGGTCCACGTAGTCTGCTCCTGGAGGTAGTGAATAAGCACCACCTGCTTATCCCACTGTGTCTTCATCCAATGGGCTACATCTTGTGGCTCCATTCTCAGCCTCGATGTACCTGTAGAGAGATAGAAAACAAAAACAAAAACCCAAGTGTGATACCGCCTATTTTTGTTTTCTTTTTCCACCGCCTCTTCCTCTACCCACCAGCGTCCCCTCTCTCACTTTTATCCTCCCCATGTATGACTAGGTATGTTTACCTGAGCCTTCATGTAGGGATCAGCTTGTGAGAAAGTTTTCTCCGGGTCCAGCACTTGGCAGCAGGAATCTTCCCGACGGTTCTCTCCTTCTGGACAACAGTTTCTTTTTTCCAGCAGACTGTAATCCTTTGTGCTGTCCTTTTGAATCCTTGTGCAAAAATCCAACAACGTCGCCAATTGTCACCCACCTACTTACCCCGGAGGCAAATGCCTGGGGCTTCAGTGAGGCTCCTCTTATGTAGCAGGGACTAGTGGTGCCCCCTGGGAGTTGAAGTCCCAATAGCTATTCAATAAGAGTGTAGTCGTGGATGAGTAGCTATGCTTATAAAGAGGTATTTATTTCCCTTCCCGGGAGAACTTTTGCAAACAGGAATTATAAAGGAAAGTAAACCATGTTTCTGGCACAACACAAAAGGGTATTACAAATTACAAAGGAAATGCTTCTTTTCAGCTTTAAGGAAAACAAAAGTGAAAAACAGGCTTTCTATATCACAAAAAGCTGTAGAGTGAAATCTGTGCCCTTACACAGATTTCTCTTTTGCAGGCTTTTCTTATGCTTCAACAGAAAGAGGTCACGCTATCTGAAAACACCAGTGTACAGTCCATCTGGAAATCCTCTGAGTTTTCTCCACAGAAATCACTGTCCATGGCCTCATGAGCTTCCTTGCTATTATCTCTTGTATGGCTGTAACTTGTATCAGTGTTTAGCAATCCCTCCTCTTCCTGGCAAGGGCTTCTCTTCTCTCCACTACTAACGTGGAAAGGCAGGTTACCATGCAATGTGGATTTTCCCTCTAGAGGGCCATACACCTCAGGACTAGTGCAGGTAAAATCCAGTGCCCCTCTATTCCCGGGAATTGGCCTTTCTTCAGGCTTAGCTCTGCCTGAACGTTTGCAGCCGGGAAGCTGAAAACTTTTCTCCCTTTCACTTCCCCTCACAGAACGTCTTTCTTTCAGCCAGGAAATCTCTTTTGGATAAGAGCTTCTATTCCCCAGGTACCTGCTCTCGTGGGAGTTCCCTCTCTCAGCTCCACGTCGTTTGCTGCCTGGAATCCCTCTGGGTCCCCAACCGGACTCTGGTTCAGTGCAGCCCAACTTTCTAGCACTAACCTCGGGTAATTCCTCCTGGGCAAACTCCTCTGAGGTGCTGCTGGAATCTCCTTCAGAAGCTATCAGGTATGGGTCCTGGTTCTCATATGCTCTGCTCTTCCGTGTTCCCTCTCATGTCCTGCTTCCTCCTGTTCTTGTTTCTGCCTCTCTTCTGTTTCTGCTCAAGACTGACTTTATTTTAAATGCGTCATTCTTTGAGCCCCTCATCAGCTCAAGTCCCTGCAGCTGTCCCTGCTCCTCTAATGAGCTAAGAACATAAGAACATAAGATATGCCATACTGGGTCAGACCAAGGTCCATCAAGCCCAGTATTCTGTTTCCAACAGTGGCCAATCTAGGTCATACGTACCTAGCAGTTTCCCCAAGGGACACAGGTTCCACAATGCTTGTATTGGTTCAAGCATTGATATCCTGGGTCCCTTCTTAATAATGGTTTATGGACCTTTCCTCCAGGAACTTGTCCAAACCTTTTTTAAACCCAGCTACACTAACAGCCTTTACTACATCCTCCGGTAACAAATTCCAGAGTTTGATTACACGTTGAGTGAAAAAATATTTTCTTTTATTAGTCTTAAATAGTTTACCCTGTAGCTTCATTGCATGTCCCCTAGTCTTTCTATATTCTGATAAGGTAAACAATCGATCTACGTTTACCCGTTCCACTCCGTTCATTAATTTATAGACTTCTATCATATCTCCCCTCAGCCGTCTCTTTTCCAGGTTAAAGAGCCCCAACCTTTTTAGCCTTTCTTCATAGGAGTAGCCTTCCATCCCCTTTACCATTTTGGTGGCTCTTCTCTGAACCTTTTCTAAAATTGCTATATCCTTTTTAAGATATGGCGACCAGAATTGCACACAATATTCAAGGTGCGGTCTCACCATGGAACGATATAGAGGCATTATAATATCTTTTGTTTTATTTTCCATTCCTTTCCTTATCATACCTAGCATTCTATTTGCTCTCTTGGCCGCCGCTGCACACTGGGCCGAGGGTTTTAACATGGTATCCACAAGGACGCCTAAATCTTTTTCTTGGGTGGTGGTTCCTAATGTGGAACCTTGCATCGTGTAACCATAGTTTGGGTTGTTCTTCCCTAGGTGCATAACCTTGCACTTCTCCACATTAAATGTCATCTGCCATTTTGATGCCCAGTCTTCCAATTTATCAAGATCCTCTTGCAATTTTCCACAATCCTCCTGGGTTTTAACAACTTTAAATAGTTTTGTGTCATCAGCAAATTTGATAACCTCACTCGTTATTCCACTTTCCAGGTCATTTATGAATATGTCAAAAAGCAGCGGACCCAGCACAGATCCCTGGGGTACACCACTATTCACCTTTCTCCATTGGGAAAATTGGCCATTTAGCCCTACCCTCTGCTTTCTATCTTTTAACCAGTTCCTGATCCACAGTAGTACACTGCCTCATATCCCATGACTCTTTAGTTTTGCCAAAAGTCTCTCATGAGGGACCTTGTCAAAGGCTTTCTGAAAGTCCAGATACACAATATCAACCGACTCACCTTTGTCCACCTGTTTATTCACTCCTTCAAAAAAACATAACAGATTAGTAAGACAAGATCTTCCTTGTCTAAAGCCATGTTGGCTGTCTCCCATTAGGTCATGACTATCTATATGCTGAGTAATTTTATTATTTATGATGGTTTCTACAATTTTTCCCGGTACTGATGTCAGGCTCACCGGTCTGTAGTTTCCCGGATCACCCCTCGAACCCTTTTTAAAAATTGGTGTTACATTGGCGATCCTCCAATCCTCAGGTATTAGAGATGATTTTAATGATAGTTCACAGATTACTGATAGCAGGTCTGCAATCTCAAATTTCAGTTCTTTCAACACCCTTGGATGTATACCATCCGGCCCAGGTGATTTGCTACTCTTCAGTTTATCTAATAGTTGTAAGACATCTTCCCGATGTATCGATATTTCCTTCAATTCTTCCACACCTTTAAATACCACTTCAGTCGTGGGTAACATCCCTACATCTTCCTCAGTAAAGACCGAAGCAAAGAATTTATTCAGTCTCTCCGCTATCGCCTTGTCGCCTCTTAGTGCTCCTTTAACCCCTTTATCATCCAATGGACCAACTGACTCTCTCACGGGTTTTTTGCTACGAATGTACTTGAAAAGGTCTTTATTTCGCGTTTTTGCTTCCGCAGCAAGCTTCTTCTCAAATTCTCTCTTTGCCTGCCTTATCAATGCCTTGCATTTGACTTGCCAGTGCTTGTGCTGTTTCCAGGTTTCATCATTTGGCTCTTTTTTCCATTTCTTGAAAGATGCTTTTTGGCAACAACAGCCTCTCTGACCTCAGCTTTAAACCATGCTGGCAATTTTTTGGACTTCCTTCCACTTTTCTTAAAGCGTGGAATACAGCTGGTCTGGGCTTCCAAGATAGTATTTTTCAACAACACCCAAGCTTGATGTACGTCTTTAACCTTTGCAACTGCTCCTTTTAGTTTTTTCTTAACTGTTTTCCTCATTCTATCATAGTCTCCCTTTCGAAAGTTAAAGGGTAGTACTGTGGATTTCCTTACTATCCCTCCTCCACTAATTAAATCAAAGGCGATCATGCTATGATCACTATTGCCAAGTGGCCCCAACACCCTTATCTCTTGCACTACATCTGGTGTTCCACTAAGGACTAGGTCTAATATTGCTTCCCCTCTGGTCGGTTCATGAACCAGCTGCTCCAAGAAGCAGTCATTTATTTCATCTAGGAACTTTATCTCCCTAGCATGTCCTGTTGTGACACTGACCCAGTCGATGCCGGGGTAATTGAAATCACCCATTATTATTACTGCACTGTAACTTTTGCTAGCTTCCTTGATTTCTTTGAGCATTTCATCATCCATTTGTTCATTCTGGCCAGGCGGACGATAGTACACCCCCACTGCCATCGCCTTCCCCTTTTTACATGGAATTTCAATCCATAGAGATTCTACAGCAAATTTTGTTTCTTGCAAAACTTTAATCCTTTCTGACTCAATGCCCTCTCTAACATAGAGCGCAACCCCTCCACCAATTTGATCAGCTCTATCATTTCGATATAGTTTGTACCCAGGTATCACAGTGTCCCACTGGTTGTCCTCCTTCCACCATGTCTCTGATATTCCAATCATATCTAACCTCTCGTTTAGTGCTATATATTCTAACTCTCCCATCTTGTTTTGTAGACTTCTAGCATTTGCATACAAGCATTTTAGAGACTGTATTTTATTCATATTAATTTGGCTATTGGTAGACATGGGTAATTTGGGATCTTTAAGTTCTGTCTGCTCCATACTCGAGGGCATTTGGGCTACTTTACTCTTTTTTGGAACCTCTCTGCTTTTTGTAGTATCCTTCAAGGATACATTCTTCCGAACCATGCGCTCTTGGGCGACTGTCGGCTTTCCCCTATTATCTAGTTTAAAAGCTGCTCTATCTCCTTTTTAAAGGTTAATGCCAGCAGCCTGGTTCCATTCCGGTTAAGGTGAAGCCCATCCCTTCGGAAGAGCCCCTCCTTTCCCCAGAATGTTCCCCAGTTCCTAACAAATCCGAACCCCTCATCTCTGCACCATTGTCTCATCCACGCATTGAGACTCCGGAGCTCTGCCTGCCTATTGGGTCCTGCGCGTGGAACGGGAAGCATTTCGGAGAACGCTACCCTGGAAGTTCTGGATTTCAACTTCCTACCTAAAAGCCTAAATTTAGCTTCCAGAACCTCCCTACCACATTTTCCTATGTCATTGGTACCAACATGTACCAAGACAGCAGACTCCTCCCCAGCACTATCTAAGACCTTATCTAGGTGGCGTGTGAGGTCCGCTACCTTCGCACCAGGCAGGCATGTTACCAGGCAATCCTCACGTCCACCAGCCACCCAGCTATCTACATGCCTAATGATCGAATCACCAACTATAACTGCTGTCCTAACCCTTCCCGCATTGGCACTTGGCCCTGGAGAAACCTCCTCGGTGCGAGAGGGGTTTACATCACCTGGAGGACAGGTCCTAGTTACAGGATCACTTCCTGCCACACCAGGGTGATGCTCTCCTGTCACGTGACCTCTCTCCTCCATGGCAACAGGGATGCTGCCAGACTGGAGGTGGGACTTCAGGACTATATCCCTGTAGGTCTCGTCTATGTACCTCTCTGTCTGTCTTATGTTTTCCAAGTCTGCTACTCTAGCCTCTAGAGAACGGACTCGTTCCCTGAGAGCAGAGAGCTCCTTGCACCTAGTGCACACGTAAGACCTCTCACCAGCTGGGAGAAAATCATACATGTGACACTCAATGCAAAAGACTGGAAAGCCCACATCCCGCTGCTGGACTGCTGTCTGCATCTTAGTTTTAAGTTTGTGTTTAGATCTTTAAGTTCTATATGTACTAAAGGGTGCAATGGATATTTATACCACTAAAACTGTACCTAAGAAGTTTAATATACCTTGTTCACCTGAAGCTTAATTAATCTCAGGTCCTTGGTGTATGACTTATTTGGGTAATGAGCTTCACCTGAGAGCACCTCCTGTCTTTTAAGTTGTGCAAGTACCTATAAAGCTGTGATTTTCCCAGGGGAGGGTGGGTGTGGGGAGGGAGGGAGGGATATAACACTTATTAAAAAAGGGCTGCTACACAGTACCTTGTCCTGTGCTGCTGAGGAAAACTATATTCTGATTTGATTTAAATTATAGCTCTTTGCTGCTACTAGGCTCTAACCTATTATGAAATTTAAACTACAAGCTCTCTGCTGGATTCTAAATTTAACCAGAAAGCTCTCTTCTGTGTTTTAATTTGAAACTAAAAGTACTTTGCTGATGCTAGGCCCTGAGTGACTATGAAATTTAAACTACAGCTGTCTACTGGGTATGAAAGGTAACCAGAAAGTTCTCTTCTGTGTTTTTAAATTGAATCTTAAACTGTTGCTACTAGGCCCTGACTGATTTAACAAAAAAAATAGTGGGTTCACAGATTAATTAGCTTTAAAAGAAAAAAAATTCCTTTCAGAAAAATTCCCAGAAGTATATACTCACAATTTCAGATTTCTCTCCAGAAGTAACAGCCCCCCTTTCCAGTCCTATGAGGTAATGTATCTCCGGAGCGTTTACCTACACCCGGTGCTCGTGTTTTGGTTGGTTGTCCATAGCAACCCCTAGCCATGTGCTTTGAGCTGCCTGTTTTAAAACTGCCCTGCACTTTTTCCTCTGTTTTTATAGGCGCTATTTGCCTTGCGCCATGACACTGTGACTTCTTGTCTATCTGACAGTGGCATCTGTTTCCATTTCCACCTTGTTTATGCTGTTTTATAATTTTGTAAACCACCCTGCTGTGCTACGGAGGCATAGTATATCAAGACTGCAAATAAAGATAATGATAAAGATATGCTAGTTGGTTCCTGTAGCACACAGGTGAAGGGAACGATTGCTCTGCAGTGCAACGTACTGACTTACTGGAAGGAAATGTTGATGATGGAAGTAGAGGAAAGGAAATGCCAGGGGCAAGAGGTGGAGGCAGTGGGGATGCAGCAGGAGAAATAGCAAGTACATGGCAAGCAGGACTGGTACCATACATACCACCATGGCACAGATAACTCCTTCCCCCAGCTCATTATGCCAGTGGCCCGTGAGCTCCAGTCAGGGAAACTCTTTGGTGACCAAAGCACTAACTATGAAGCTAAGCAGCAGAGATCAGTCTAGCACAAGTCAGATTCCTACACAGATTTCAGTGACATGCTACCTTGCAGAGCCCATCAAGATCATGCAGATCCCTTGGCATGCTGACATGCCCCTTTGTTGCCAGCCAGTTCTGCTCTTGAGATCCAAACCACAGCCATATTGCAGCAATCGCAAAGTCTGCTCCTGCCTTCACAGCCGCTCTGCAGCTACTGTCATGTTTTCAGTGAGTGTTTAGAAAGAAAAGAAAATTAATAAGAAAAAGAACTCCTTTCCCCTTGACGTTTTCTGCTGCTGTGTCTGCGTCACTCTGTTGGCACTGCTTTCATGGCATGCCTTGCTGCTGTCCTTTGCCCGTCCCTTACTGATTTGGGTAGTTGATGTCACTCTTCTTACTACATGGCTCTGCTACCAGTAGGCTTTGGCTTTTTCTGGGCCACGCCTTATCCTCCTCCTGCTTTGCATCTGTGTAGGTGCACTGCTTAGGGTTGTCATACGGCTTTTACCTTCTTGAAATGTCATGCCTGTTTGTTGCAACTACTCTTGTTGCACGGCCCTGGGACAAGTGTGCTTTGGCTTTTTCTGGGCCTCTCCATCCTTCTTCTGCTTTTCACCTTTGTGGGTGCTTAGGCTGGTTAATTTATGCCTCTTTGGGTGTTCTGACACCCACTTTGGTATGCAGTTCCCATCAACCTGGGTCCAGAAGAAACCAAACCCAGCATGGTGGGTGGACACTATCAGCCTAACATTGTTGATGCGCCTCCAGCTCTGTCTTCAAAGCTTTTTCCCATTTCCATTATTATATTTATTTGGTGGTTCTTGCAGGGGAATTCTGCTTGAGCTAACAACAGTATTTTGTCTATCAGAAGGGATGAACATGGAGTGCAGAGGGAGGAGAGAGACATCCACCTAGCCTGTCTAATAGTTGAAGGTACCCAAGCTTTCATCGGGTGACAATTTATCCTCACATTTACCATCTTTCCATTACTGTACTTGTCAACTGCCTGTCTTCTGCTGTAAGTATTAGTCTTTCATTACAGGGACTTCCAGCCTCTCTTCCCTCTGTGTTGGTTTTCTTCATCCCTTCTGGGCTGTTGCTGCCAGTGCTGCAGCCCCACTCCCACTGCTTTTGGGACCTTCACCACGGTGCACCCTCTGATTCTTATTCAAATCCCTCAGCATGTCATCTAAGCAGTCCATGAATGCTTCTTCCACCCTGGAGGGATCTTCCTTTATTCTTAAGACTCCTTGCTGGGACCAAAGTTCTCAGTGCTAGGGCTCTAACTTGAAGACACATAGCTTAGCTGAACTCACCTCACTCCTGCGATCTGAGCTCGTTCTGACTCTTCTGCTGTTGTATTGGCTCTCCTCTGGTGTTTTAGAGCCTTGCAGCTTATCTGGGTACTGTGATGGTCTCCTTGGCATGTTCAAGATGTTACAGTCGATCTGGGTGCTGTGCTGCTCCTCCTGGCATAACTTAGGGCCTTGTAGTCAATCTGGGTGCTGTGCTGGTCTCCTTGCCATTTTTCTTCTCAAAGTGCCTTGGTGTTTTTCCACCAATTGTGGAATTGCTTTGTACTCTTCCACCATCTTGAGGTGTTCATTGCATTCTTTGTACTGTGCATACTCTTTGCACCTTTTTTGATGCCCCCCGGGGGGTTTGTGGCACTCTTGATGGCTTGTAGTGCTTTTACAGGTGCTTGCCATCAAGTTTCAAGCAGGTTTGATTGAAAATAGATTGCAAGCCTGACTGCTGCATTGTCAAATAGGTTCCCCCATAGACTTTAATGGGAACGAATGGAATGAGCACACTAATGGCTCAGTTTCTGAAAACAAACCAAATAAAAACAAGTCCAGAAATCATTAGCGTGTACATGTTTACAATTAGGTATAGGTGATAATGGTTACCCCCCATTGACCTGGCTACCAACTGCTTTCCGCCATCCCTCTTCTGTCACAGAAAAACAAAATAACCATGCTTGTAAATTAACCGTAATCCAGATTGAGAGCACCTTTGGCGTCGAGGATAGCTGCTTTCATTCTAAAAGCTTCCTAAGCCTTGTGCCAGTGAAAGCCAGCAAAATGTTTAATGTGCACATTTGTGTATGTCATCATCTTCCCTGGCCAAAAGAGATAGTTGTAGGAGCAGAAGAGATGAACACATGAAGCTGTGTGAAGGAGTTGCTACAGGTGCAGCATCCCAGAGAACTTGCACATTTCAATATACAGGTTGCTGGAAAGCTGCTAAGTATTTTAGAGGTTAAGAGGGTCATTCTAAAAGGTTTAGTCATGGTTTGGACATCTGGATGTACGCATGTGGATGTCAAAGTTATAGACACTTCACTGTAACCATTCCACACATGCCGTTCACTGAAGTCTCCTTACAGAGATGTTCAAGTAGGCACAGGGGTGTGGCAGAGGCTTGTCTGTCTGGGGAGGCACAATGGACTTACATGTCCCCCGTTGGATCCCAGAAGTAGCATTTGCAGACACGTGCATGTTTATTCCGCACAAATTGGCATCAGGAAAGTGTTTGCTTTCACCTTAAAAGGTCCAGAGAATGTAGACTTAAGCAATGAGCTTTAGATTACAAAGCCCCACACCAGAATTTGAACCTTGGCCACTCAGCTTGTAAGCCATTATGCTATTAGACATCCTGGGTCTGAAGTGCTCTCCTGGGGACGTCTATATAGACATTTGATACATGTGCATCTCAGGCACCTCCACATTTCTGGAACTGTGCCTGAACTTGCAAGTGCCTGCCTTTCTTTTCAGACAGTCTGGCTTTGAAGTCTCAGGTTGCACTTGGACGTCCCATTTTAAATGTGCTTCTTAGTGTAAATACTGAGATATGCTTGTAGCATGTGTCCTTGTTTGAATGACTAACTAAAAACAACAGAAGCACTGAAACATTTCTGTCTCAAAACAAGTTATTATTGTTTCTCTCCTATATAATTTATTTCCCATTTAAAGGAAGAAAAACCCACTGTGGTTTCAGAAGCCTGAAACAGTGTCTAAAATGACGGTTATTTCATTCTCTGTAAAATGTTTGCAATCATTTAAGAAGGAGTTATGTCACCACTTTTCTTTTCATTGACTTTCCTTGTTTGCTAATCATAAGAAAACATGCAAATAAAAATCTCCTTCAATGGTATTTATCTAAATAAAGGGGGTCAGTGATTTTTTTCCAGCAAAAAAGGTGCAGGTTTTCATGTGCAGGCCTGGCCTTAAGGAACAGGGTGATCACTGAGAGACATACCCCTACAAGAGGTGCACCCTGGGCAACTAGTCGCAGAGCCCATGAACAGGCAGCATTGCAAATATTACACCTAGAACATGCCTCTTGTTGGGAGGAGAGAGGAAGCGGGATTGCTACAAGTGCTTACCCAGATATCACATGCTGACAAAATGCCATGGCTGGAAAAAAAGAAACAAAATGTATTTCCTCCTATGCTATGTAAAATATAAAGATATCAGAGATGCTGCATGTTCAGATTCTCAAAGCTGGCATATTTGTTTTCTACCTTTATTGTCTGGACCAGCTCAGCCTCCTCTGCAGCCTGTGTCTACCACATTTTTTAGGGGCTGAGCTATTATGCGCTGGCTGCAGCTTGCACCTCTACGTTTTCCCATGGGCTGTGGGGCTTGGCTGAAGATACTGTTTTTCCTGTGGAGAGCACTCTCTGTGTGTGTTTGGGGTGTGCAGAGCCTGGGCTATTTCATCACTACAGCCCAGGAAAAGGATTCAGGCATCATCGTGGATAATACATTGAAATCCCATGCCCAATGGTGGCCAAGAAAGCAAATAGAATGCTAAGAATCATAAGGAAAGCAATGGAGAATAAACCAAGGATATTATAATGCCTTTGAATCATTCCATGGTGCGACCACACCTTGAATATTGTGTGCAATTCTCGTCGCCGTATCTTAAAAAGGATATAGCAGAATTAGAAAAGGTACAGAGAAGAGCCACCAAAACAGTAAAGAGGATGAAAGGATACCCCTATAAAGAAAGGCTTAAAAGGTTAGGGCTTTTCAACTTGGAAAAAAGACAGCTGAGGGGAGATATGATAGAGGTCTATAAATTAATGAATGGAGAGGAGCAGGTAAACGTAGATCAGTTGTTTACTCCATCAAAAAGTAGAAAACTAGGGGACATATAATGAAGCTACAATGTAATCCATTTAAGACTAATAAGAGAAAATATTTTTTTCACTCAAGGAGTAATCAAATTCTGGAATTTGCTACCGGAGGATGTAGTAAAAGATGTTAGTGTAACTGCATTTAAAAGAGGTTTGGATAAGTTCCTATAGGAAAGGTCCATAAACCATTAATAAAGAGGACTGGGGAAATCCACTGCTTACACCAGGACAAGCATTTATTGTACCTGTGTGCCTCTCCTCAAGTTTTGCTGAATACCTTCACGTGGTGACTCTGTTGAATAACATGCTAAATCTCACCAAGATGACATTACAATTGAAGTATGGTACGAATGAAAAAGAAAATACATATTGGTTGCACATCACCCAGGATAATAAGATGCCCACCCATAGCTTACGCAGCAGGGCTAATGATGGTGGTTTCGATAGTGCAAGCACAGCAGATGTAGATAACATCCCTGCCACAGATAAAGTCCATGCTGAGCATGTTCATGGACCCACTGTGGCAGGAGACAAACCACAGAACTTAGTGAAAAGGTTAAGAGGATTAACTACAGTTAAGTGAACTTCTGCAGATAAAGGAGATAATGAACTGCCATGTTTGTGCTACAAACCCTATATTTAAAACAAGAGGGTATACAAAGAGCAAATGCCAAAAAACTGAAAGAAAGAGGAATATTGTCAAAAGAAAAATTGCAGAAAAAAACTGATGCAAATTTAAGATCTTTAATTTCACAGATCAAAGTAAAGAAGTATGTCACTGATAGCATCTTGAATCAGTTGAGGTAGAGATGGAGCTTAGAGATCTAGAACTTCGAGACAGTGAGATCAGCAAAGGACACATGAAGAACTAAACTGAAGAGAAAGAAGAAAGGAAGGAGAAAGACTCAGAAGTGGAGGAACTAATGATCAAACTCCTAGTCCACATGGAAAAATATGAATATGCTGTGTTCCAGGCAAGGGAAAGATTAGCCAAGTTCATTTTAACACCTAAGGTTAAACGTATGATAGATAAGATGAATAAGGCCGTGACCTGCATAAAGGGACCATTTATTGACATCATAGAAATAAATCAAATACAATATTGTGCAGCTAGAATTATTACTGAAAAAATATTACCAACTAAAATGCAGGGCCAGAAGAAAAAGAGAACAATAACAGTTCCTCCTTGGAAAAATCATATCAAAGGAAAAATAAAATCACTGAGTGTGGAGGCATCCCTGATAGATGGGTACCTAAAAGGATTAAGATCATCTGATATTGAGGAAGATCCAAAATATCAAGCTGAAGCATGCTGTATTAACAGAAGATCTTACATTTATATGTTCCAACAATAAATTAAAAATAGCAACAGAAACACAAAAACTGCAAAGATATGAAGAAAACATGAAAGAAAGATATCAAAATAAACTAGAGAAAACCCAAAACAATTCTACAGGGAACTGGGAAAGAGCATTAATATGGTAAAAGCACCACCAACCAAAGCCAAAACAGTAACCTCTGGAGAAAACTATATGAGGACCCTATAAAGCACAATAAGAAAGCAGAATGGTTTCCCTGTGATTACTCTCTACCAGGGCCGTACCGATGTCGAAATGCGCTCTGTGTGACTTGCACATCGGGCATGCCCCCCCCCCCCGCACCCCCATCCAGCCACTTTATGGGGGCAGGAGAGAAGAGGCACGCACCCGATGTACAAGCCGGCACGCTAAGCAGGTCTGGTCCCTCCCGGAGAGACCAGACCTGCTTAGTGTGCTGGCGGGAAGACTTCAGGGGTGCATTTCGGCTCTCTGCCGTTGCCTCAATCTGTTGGGTGTCAGCGAACTGAAATGGACTGGCATCGGGCACTTTGCATCTGATGATCACATGGTCTACTATGCTGGAAATGAAAGACAACAGGCAACAGCAGAGAGCCAAAATGCGCCCCTGAAGTCTTTGCACCCTGTGCAGCCACACCGCTCGCACAGGGCTCAGTGCGATCCTGCTCTCTACATCACTCGTGTGACTCTCCTGAAGCAGACCAAAAAATTTGTTAAGGTGAAACTCGAGTCGAACTCTGTTTAGTCTCATAGTGGTTTATACTAACTTGAGGCTCTCTGGGAGCTCACTTTTCAGCTAAGTATCTTTTTAAGTTTTATATGCATTAACATATCAGAATGGGATGGTGTTGGCAGCAGAGGACCTGCTTTAGAGCTTGCAGTTATAACTAAGAAGGAATACAGATTCTTAAATGAACCTTCTCCAGTCGCAGCACGTTTATATTTAGTTCCGAAGATCCACAAGGATGTGAACAATCCCCCGGGGAGGCCGATTGTCTCCACAAAAGGTTCAGTGTTAGAGCCATTATCGATTTACATTGATTCTTATTTGCGACCTCTAATGCCAACTATACCATCTTACCTCCGGGACACTTCCCATTTTTTAAACATTTTGGAAGAGTTTTCAGGGCTGGCATCTAATGAATCAGTGTTGCTGGCCACTTTGGACGTCGCTGCTTTGTATACCAGCATTCCTCAACAAGCAGCCCATACAGCGATAATGACGTCTCTACGTGAGCAAGCACATCTGACTTTCAACCAGTTGGAATTTATCTCTGATTTGGCTGAACTTACAATTTTTTTCAACTATTTTGAGTTTGAGGGTACGTTCTATCAGCAGCGATCAGGAGTGGCCATGGGGGCCACATGCGCCCCTTCCGTGGTCAACTTATACATGTATGGGTTTGAAAGTAAGTGGTTGGACAGTTCTCCATATCAATCGCAACTGCTTCTGTGGAAAAGATTCATAGATGATGTTTTTCTTTTATGGAATGGTTCGGGGGTTGAATTTGTTTATTTGTGGATTGGCTGAATCAGGTGGATTCCAACATAAAATTTACCTCCACAAGCCACTCGCAACAAATTGTGTTTCTAGATGTCACCATACAAAAAAGTTCAAATGGTTGGTTGACCTCCATACATAAAAAACCCACGGACAGGAACACAATTCTGCATTATCATAGTAATCACCCAAGGCAGCTGCGGGACAGTCTACCCTTCTCCCAATTTATAAGATACAGAAGGAATTGCTCGAGCACGGAAGAGTATAAGTTACAGGCAAAAAAATTGATGAAGGATCTCTATGATAGAGGGTACCCCCGATCAATTGTTAAAACAGCCTATAAACGAGCTCTGTTTAATAATAGAGCTTTATTGTTGCAAACCAAACAGAAGAGTTCCATGACAGATGAGAGTAACATTAATTTGGTTACCAAATTTTCTCCCTTCAGTGGAGATGTGAAACGTATCATAAGGAGACATCAAAATGTATTAAGAACAGTACCAGGACTTGAGGATAAAACAGTGCGATGTGTATGGACCAGACATTCCAATTTAAAAGATAGTTTGAGTCCAACACGGTTACGATCTTTATCAGAAACCATCGTGTTAGAAACAAGAGGTCATAAACCATGCGGGGCATGTAACATCTGCATGATAACTGAAGAGCTCAAACAATTTGAATATCGAGGGCAATTGCACATTTTGAAACACTCTACAACATGTACATCTGATCATGTGGTTTATGCTTTGAAGTGCCCGTGCAAACTTCTCTATATAGGGAAGACTGAAAGATCATTAAAAGTTAGGATCAATGAGCATCGGAGCCGGCTCAAGTGTAAGTCATTAGATGCCCCCATAGTGGCACACTGTGTGGAACATCAACATCAGTTCACTGACCTCAGATGTTTCGTGATTGAAAGAGTGTTGACTGGACAAGGAGGGAAAACTCGAGCTCAAACTTTGGTGATTCAAGAGCAGCGATGGATTTTCCGTTTAGGCACGGTGGGAGCCACAGGTCTAAATAATTGGATTGAATGGCGTGCCTGCATTTAAGTTTGAATAGTGATTCTGTTCAAATAAGTTAGTCCCTCAATGGGTGGGTATTATCATTGGATTGGCTGTTCGAATGACGTCAATGTTCTTTAAATTTTGGCGTGTATAGCCACCCGCATGCGCGGCGTTTTTGTGGCACTTAGCAAACCAGGTTGGAAGGAAGCCCTGATGACTGCAAGTGTAAAGAGTAACCGCGAGTTTCATAGGTGGGTGATTTTTTTGAAACAGTAACATCCTGTTTAAGTCTGCAATGTAGTCGCACTGGTTAAACTGAAACATAGTAAATTTTGTGTTGTAGATCGTGCTATTAAAAGTTAAGCTGTGCAGTAATAAATCGTGCCGTGATCATTTCAATTCCCCCTGAAGAAGACTAACGAAACGCAAAGTGCGGTACCCAGTGGATGGCGTCGGGGATATGATCAGCGATGACCAGATAAGCAAAATTAAATGCTATATTTAGTAAATAAGTATGCACGCACGAACAAGCAGAAATTTATATTGATTTAGCTGTGAAGCACAATCTCATGTATGGCATTAAAAGATTGAGACGTGATAGTTTAAAAGCTTCAGAAGATTCTGAGACATGGGATAAAATTTGCACTATTCAAGCATCGCAAGTTATCTGGAGATAATAAATAGACAACGTTTAAAATGAACTTTTAAGTATAAAAGAAAAAATCCAGAGATATATTGAGGTCATTGATGCAATCAGGCATATTGCTCTAAAAAATAACTGGAGCATTGCCGCTGAAAGTCTGAGACCTCTTGTCACTGGTTAATCTGCACACAGGTGATAGAGTTAGGCGATGCTAAATTAACATTGTGTGACAACTATAAGTATTCTTCTGAGTATAAGTGGAGGGCTTATTTTTCATTTTGGATCAGTATATATACCCTCTGGAATCAGACCTAGTAACTAGAGCAGAGGACCTGTGACATGGCAACAACACTAGAATTACCTGTGCAGAAGAAAGGCCTGGCAATCTACTTCCATATCTTGCCATGAAATTCCAATGGATAGTCACAGCAAAACAAATTGCACTGTAGTGCTGGAAGATGAGTCCCCCAGATTGGAAGGCACTCATCTGGCTACCAGGGAGGAGTTGGACATCTGACTGCTGATGTAGCTGAGCATGAAAGTCAGAAGCTGCAAAGATGTTTTACATATTAGGACGCAGAATGTACGAAGCATGAACCAAGGGAAGTTGGAGGTGGTCAAGAATGAAATGGAACGTGTTCAACTCAATCTGTTGGATGTCAGCGAACTGAAATGGACTGGCATCGGGCACTTTGCATCTGATGATCACATGGTCTACTATGCTGGAAATGAAAGACAAAGAAGAAATGGTGTTACATTTATAATTAAGAAGAAACTTGCAAGAACTGTAATGAAATACAATGCAGTCAGTGAACATTTAATTTCTGTTTGTCTACGAGGAATGCCCATCAACACAAATAGAATTCATGTATATGCCCCAACAACAACTGCAGAAGAGGAAAAAGCTGATGAGTTCCATGAACAAGTATAAGCTGAAATTGACATAACATGCAGACAGGATGTCCTGATAGTCATAGGTGACTGGAACACAAAAGTTGGCAACAAAGAAGAAGGCAAAGGGGGTCATTCCAAACTGTGAATAGCGGAAATGTATGTCGGTTTTGACTTACAACCCCACTATTTGCTGGGGGCGTATTCCGAAGACAGAGCTCCCCGCATATACAGAGACGTTGTGCAGGGATCTTTGAATGGGGGTGGGAGGGGGAGGGCCGGAGGCGGAGTCTGGATCGAGCAGGGATGGCTGCACAACCCGGACATACAGGCCTGATATAGGTCACAGCCCTGTACATTCAGTGAGAGCAGGATGGACATGGAACTTATTCCACCTTGGAGGTGAAATAACTCCACCTGACAATGGCAGGCAGTGACAGAGGACCCCCCCCCCCCATGAAGAGGTGAGCCGCAGCAGGAGGAACCCTGCTGCCCGATCCCGGTCTTGGCAGGCCCCTCCAGAGGTCAGGCAGTGAGGAAAGTGATTATTTTTGCTGTAAGGGATTGTGTTGCTCCTGCTGGGCATCCCAGTGCCATGGTGATAGGACACCATGGCACCGGGGCTCCAGCAGGAGTAGAGGGAGGACTAGACAGGGTGATTGCTGCATGTATCTGATCTCAGAATCAGGGCCAGTCCAAGTGCCCCAATTCTGCACCCACGGGAAACAGATGCAACACAAGCATCGACTGTACACATGGACTTTACCTAATGGCTTATACTACATCTGTGAAAGTCAACGATGGAAAAACTCCATAATATCAACAAAGACAAAACCTGGAACTGACTGCGGTACAGATCACAAACTACTAGTATGAAAAGTCAAGCTAAAGTTGAAAAAGAGCAAGCCACTCATGAATGTAGCAAAGTATGACCTACTGGAATTTAAAGACTGCTTGCAAAATTGATTTGCTGCTTTAGACACAAATGACAGAGCTCCGGAAGAGTTATGGGATGACATCAAGAAGGTTTTGTTGGAAGAAAGTGAGAAGTCTCTACAAAAGGTGAAAAAGCAAAAATGGCCAAAATGGATGATTGAAGAAACTCTGAAAATTGTCTAGAAACACAGGCAAGCTAAAAAAGCCAGAGGAGAAAGAAGCAATCAGAGAACTCAATAGAGATTTCCAACATGCAGCAAGACAAGACTACAATGATGCATGCAAGGAAATAGAATCAGAAACTATTAGAAACTATTTATGGGAGGAGTAGCCTAGTGGTTGGGGCAAGGTACTTCAGGCCGGAAGGTCGGGGGTTCAAATCCCACTAGAGGACAGCAACCTTGAGCCGGAAGGACTGGGGTTTCTAGTCCCACAGATGCTCCTTGTGGTCTTGGGCAAGCCACTTAACCCTCCATTGCCCATGTTCCCTGTAAGTATTAGTGTATGTGTCTCATATCCCCGCGTGTTAAATGTATCCCCCAATTGTGTTGTGACCGCTTTGATTGAAGGATAAGGCGGTATACAAAACTGTCTAAATAAATAAAATTACAGGAAGAACAAGAGTGGCTTTTCTAAAACTATGAGAGTTAAAGAAAAAATTCCAGCCTCAAACTGGAATGCTACAAGATGCTCAAGGATCTATGTTAAATGATACCAAGAAGATCAAGAAAAGGTGGAAAGAATATACAGAATCATTATATCATAAAGATCAAGTGGACCAACAGCCATCTCAGCCTGTACCTTATGATCAGGAATCATTGGTGATGAAAGAAGAAGACAAAGCAGTATTGAAAGTCTTATTAAAAAACAAAGCACTGGGCATTGATGGCATTCCCATTGAAATATTACAGCAATCGGATGCAGCTGTTACCATACTTACAAGGCTCTGCCAGGAAATTTGGAGGACAACATCATGGCCAACTGACTGGAAAAGATCTATGTTTATACCAATACCGAAGAAAGGTCATCTGACTGACTGTGGAAATTATCGCACAATCGCTCTGATCCCACATGCCAGCAAGATTTTAAAGATCATTCGGCAGAGACTACAACCATACCTGGAACAAGAACTGCCTGAAGTGCAAGCAGGGTTCAGGGAAAGGGTGAGAAAAGACTAAAGAATACCAAAAGGATATCTATGTGTGCTTTATAGACTACAGTAAGACTTGACTGCGTAAACCTTGAGAAACTCTGGGCCACATTAAGAAGCATGAGGTATACCAGAACACTTGATAGTTCTCTTGCACAACCTTTAAATTAATCAAGAAGCAACAATTCAAACAGAATAAGGAGAAACAGAATGGTTTAAAATCAGCAAAGGTGTTCAACAAGGCTGCATACTTTCCCCCTACCTCTTTAATTTATATGCAGAACAAATCATCAGAGAGGCAGAAGTGTATGAAGACAACTGAGGTTTGAAGACTGGTGGAAGACTCATCAGCAACCTTCGCTATGCTGATGATACCACATTACTGGATGAAAGTGAAGACGATTTGCAACATTTGCTTCTCAAGATCAAGGAACATAGTCTTAAAATAGGCCTGCACCTTAACATTAAGGAGACAAAGATCCTGACAGCTGGCAAAATCAATAAGTTCATCTTTGATCAAGAAGAAATTGAAATAGTTGACAACTTTAATCTGCTTGGATCAATCAATAAAGAAAGGACAAGCAGTCAAAAACTCCAACAACGCATTGCTCTTGGCAGAATGGTATAAGACCCTAGACAAGATTCTCAAGAGCAGAGATGTCTCTCTCCATACAAAGATTCGACTTGTTCAAGCCATGGTGTTTTCAATAATGTCATATGGATGCAAAAGTAGGACAGTGAAAAAGAGACAGGAAGAAAATTGATTCCTTTGAATTATGGTGCTGGCAATGAATACACTGTATACGATGGACTACTCGAAGAACAAACTGGTCAGTACTAGAGGAGATCAACCTAAACTTTCTTTAGAAGCTCAGATGACAAGACTTTGACTTTCATACTTTGGACATATCATGCAAAGAGAGAGATCGTTAGAGAAAGACATCATGCTTAGCAAGGTTGAAGGTCAATGTAAAGGTACGTTCTATCAGCAGCGATCAGGAGTGGCCATGGGGGCCACATGCGCCCCTTCCGTGGTCAACTTATACATGTATGGGTTTGAAAGTAAGTGGTTGGACAGTTCTCCATATCAATCGCAACTGCTTCTGTGGAAAAGATTCATAGATGATGTTTTTCTTTTATGGAATGGTTCGGGGGTTGAATTTGTTTATTTGTGGATTGGCTGAATCAGGTGGATTCCAACATAAAATTTACCTCCACAAGCCACTCGCAACAAATTGCACGGCCCTTAGGCAAAGGCACCCCCAAGATCGTCACAGAAACATAACAGAAAAAACGACGCTGAGACTACACCTCCCTCTTGGTACAGCTGAGCTCCCTCGGGGTCGAGCTCGCGTACAATCAAGGAACTGACAATCCACCAACTCACAGTGGAAACGCAGAATACCAACTCCGAAGACGCCGAACTGCCTAAAGAGCTGAAACTCTGGGGCACGTAAGTCACACTCATTTGAGTGATTTTTAAACTATCAACACTGCTTCATTACTTATATGAATTAACTGCACTCCTAACAATAATTGAATGTATAGTTCTGTTTAAATCATCTGATTGCAGCAGCACCACTCTCTACAGCTAGGATTATCCTCCTGCCTCTCATAAAAATACTAATTTAAAGGGTAGAAATTCATGTTTGGGATTAGAATCCAAGATCAGTGTTGGGCACTCTAGTGACTAGTTCCCTCTGGATACTGTTGTTAGCTTCCAGCGTTTACAGGCCATATTAGGTATTACCATGTTTGTCCAGATCGATACTGTAAACCCAGGGATATGCCAGTGTTGTTAACTACCATCGTTTATAGGCCATATTTGGTATTACCATGTTTGTCCAGATTGATACCTTAAACCCAGAGATATGCCAGTGCTGATGCTATGTTAGAGCAATGTCATCTTTAGCTAGATAAGAACATAGGGACTTGGGATGTACCATAGTGGGTCAGACCAAGAGTTCATCAACAGATCCAGCTGCACACACACGAAACAGGCTCCCTCCACGGGACAGGCTCCCGCACCGCGACAAACCCAGCTCCACATCCACGGGACAGACCCCCGCAACAGGGCGACCACCACAGATCCGGCTCCACCTCCACGGGACAGGCTCCCTCCACGGGACAGGCTCCCGCACCGCGACAGATCCAGCGTCACCTCCACGGGACAGGCTCCCTCCACGGGACAGGCTCCCGCACCGCGACAGATCCAGCGTCACATCCACGGGACAGGCCCCCGCACCAAGACGACCAACACAGATCCAGCTCCACACACACGGGACAGGCTCCCTCCACGGGACAGGCTCCCGCACCAAGGCGTCCGCCACAGATCCAGCTCCACATCCACGGGACAGGCTCCCTCCACGGGACAGGCTCCCGCACCGCATCAGATCCAGCTCCACATCCAAGGGACAGGCTCCCTCCACGGGACAGGCTCCCGCACCGCAACAGATACAGCTTCACAACCAAGGGACAGGCTCCCTCCACAGGACAGGCTCCCGCACCCCAACAGATACAACTTCACATCCCCAGGACAAGCCCCAGCAACCAGTACAGCTCTCCTCAAAAAAGCAAACAAACAGACGAAAACCTAAGGACACAGGCGTCGCCCTATCAGAACATCACAAGCTATCAACATGCACACCACATACTTCCTCCCACTATACCTACTAGTCACACAACTCCTCCCACTAACTACACACCCCCACTACCCCCAAACAAACACACCATGGTACCCACCAACTGCACTGCCATATCTCGGTCCACAACACACACACAAAGAGACACTCGCAACCTCCCAAACAAAGAGACAAAACAGACACAAATCAAACCCCAACACCGGCCCTAAGGAAGCACACGTCGCAACAACCTCTTCCACAAAGAAAACATCAATTGAGCTCATAAACGCCAGATGCATCTGCAACAAGATACACACTCTGGTAGACCACATTGAAGAGCGACAGCCAGACATAATATGCATCACAGAGACATGGCTCAACCCTACCGACAGTGTACTACTCAACCAACTAGTACCGAACAACTACTCAGCATACAACTGCCCACGCATCCACAAGCGTGGAGGAGGAGTCCTAATAATAGCAAAAACAGAACTCAAGTTCAAGACACTGAATCTCACAGATACAAAGCAGTGTAACACAATTAGCATCAAGAACAAGAATATTGCAATCTGCCTAACCTACAGAGCACCCCGTGCTCCACCCGACGAACTAGCCTTCATACTCGAAGAAGCCTGTGCCATAACGTCAAACAACAAACCAGCACTACTAATCGGAGACTTCAACCTCAAGTCCGCCAATACAAAAGATGCAGAGGCCTTCCTTCAGGCAATGTCATCACTTCAATTCACACAGATAGTCAATGCACCAACACACAGACTAGGATCATCCCCAGACCTCATCTTCGCATCAAACTACCTAACTTCAAGAGACCTAATCTCTACACCCACCATCACCCCAGTACCATGGTCTGACCATTACTTAATCGAGACAAATCTGCAATCACAAGAAGACTGGACAAGCGAAAGAGCGAACTTCCCACACACACAAAGACGATTCAAGTCCTTTGACAAGGACGAATTCATCCAGGACACAATACAACACTTGAACATTGACTCAGAGGACCTGGAGGAACAAGTTTCCAACTGGAACAATGTCCTAGCTAACGCCGCCAAACCATCCGTTGACAGGACCAAGAAACAACACCACAACAAGAGACAAAACAAACCATGGTACTCAGCAAAAATACGACAGGAAAAGAGGGAGCTCAGGAAAATTGAACGGAGATGGAGAAAAAACAAAACTACTTCCGACCAACATCTTTACCTAACAAAGCAAAAACAATACAATGAACACATCAACCAATCAAAGAGAGAATTCCACACAAACCTGATAAATTCTTCCATCAACAAACCCAGAGAACTTTTCGAAATAGTAAAAACCCTGACAAAAGAGCAAGCAGCAGAAAGAGAAATACAAGTGGATCCACAGATATTCGCCGACCACATCAAAGACAAATTTCACTCCACAGAGCGCTCAACACCCAGTAGAACCAACAGAACGAACGTCCACCCCAAAACCTGGGGCACATTCCACTCACCCTCAAAAGAGCAGATATCAGACATCATCTCCACAATCAACACAAGCACTGCTCCTACAGACCCTTGCCCAGTGTCATGGGTCAAAGCCACCAAAGCAAGCCTCATACCAAACATTCATAAAATGGTACACAACTCACTCACTCAAGGACTCATGCCACAGCAATTAAAGCTTGCCTCAGTAAGACCAATCACAAAGAAAACTTCTCTCGACAAAAAGGACCCAGCAGCATACCGACCAATCTCCAGCATACCCTTCCTCGCAAAAATAATCGAAAAGACAGTTCAACTACAACTTCAGGAACACATTGACGAACACGGAACTCTCGACGACAACCAACACGGATTTCGTCCCAACCATGGAGTCGAAACTCTCCTGATCTACCTCTTCGACAGCATCATAAGAATAATTGACGACATCAGGAATGGAATTATAATGATCTTCATCGACATCTCCTCAGCGTTCGACACAGTTGATCACAATATACTCCTGGAGAGACTGAAGAACACTGGTATACACGGTACCACTCTAAAATGGTTCCACTCGTACCTAACAGAAAGACAGCTACAGGTCAAGGTGGGACAGGACACCTCCCGGCCCATAAACGTCCAACAAGGAGTACCACAAGGATCCGCACTCTCAGCACTCCTTTTTAACATCTACATCCAACCAATATGCAACATTATGAAAGAGAACAACATCCAATACACAATATACGCAGACGATATAATGGTATACTCCCCGATATCAATCGAAAACCCGGACTTCTCTAAGATAGCAGACTGCCTTACCCAAATGGCGAAGTGGTGCCAAAACAACAATCTAGCTATAAACTACAACAAGACTGAAGCTTTAATCATCACTCGAAACCAAAGCTTCACACACCCACCAAACATAAAGATACAAAGCACCACGATACCGATAAGATCGGAGGTGAGATACCTTGGGGTTACTCTGGACAGTAAACTCAACCTCAAACCACACATAGACAAAACAATCCAAAAAGCATATTACAGGATGCGAATCATCAGGAGACTGAAACCACTCCTCGCTCCAGAACACTTCCGTACAGTCTGTCAAGCACTGATAACCCCAATACTGGACTTCTGCAATCCGATATACCTCGGACTACCAAAACAAGCTCTCAAACCACTACAGCTGGCACAAAACACTGCAGCTCGAATCATATCCGGAGCCGCAAGGCAGGAGCACATCACACCTACACTAAAGGACTTACACTGGCTCCCAATCATTGCTCGCATCAGATACAAGACTATCATAAACCTATTTAAGATAAAAGAACACACATCAGCCAACAGCCTCCACCTGCTCATACAACCGGAAACCAGCGCACGTCCCAGAAGAAGTCAAACACGCAACCGAGTCAGCACCCCAAATGAGTACAAGCACACACGCAGGGACACAACAGACAAAGCTCTCTCCATGGCTGCTCCAACAATATGGAACAATCTACCGGACGATCTAAGGGCAACTCCAGACCTCAAAGACTTCAGAAAACAACTGAAAACCATGCTGTTCATAGAGCACTATGGTCACATCACATAACCTAAGAGAATGGATAACAGCACTCCAATCCTCCCAAACAACTGAATATATAAAATATGATTCTAGCACCACTGTAAATAGCCCACCCTGTATATAGCTCAAACAAATCAAGCACCCAACACATCCCTCACACAACTAAGTTTTATCCTCACTGCATGTATAACACACACACTTTACCTGATTGCTTGCTGTGATACCACCTTGATTATTAAGATAAGGCGGTTTAGAAATACTGTTAAATAAATAAATAAAATAAATAAAGGTCGAAGGCAAGCAATGAGATGGATTGATACAATAACAGCAGCCATGGGTGCTACTTTATCAACAATGAGCCACCTGTCTGAAGACTGTCATAGCTTAGGTCAACTATCCAGAGGGTCACCATGAGTCAACACCTATTCAATGGCACTTAACAACAACAAAAATGTAAATAAAATTGCTGTGTGTGAGTTGGAACCAATGAATGATTCATAGTGGGGAGGAACCCTTGCAGTGTTAAAATATATAGATGGCAAAGGATCCCCCACTGAGGCCCCTTCTTCTTCCATGAGAACATTCTTAGATATTATGTTATTCTTTTGAGACTAACGTTGACTGGTGGTTTTTATAGAGTGAAACAGTGTTTCCTTTTGGATTTACAACAGGAAGAACATATCTCCTTCCAAAAATTACATATCAATAACTTGTCTAACAATAATCTATAAGCTGTTCACTACAATAGATGCAGACAAAATATATGATCATATCAGGTCCAATATCATGGCAATAAAGCAAAAGGACAATAAGAAGGGAGCATAAAGTGGAAGCAAAGATCAATTAATGTTGAATAAGTTCATCATGGTCAGCACTAAGAAAAGCAGAAAACTTAGTATAGCGTAGTTTGATTATAAAAAAGCTTTTATTTATTTATTTAACTTTTTTTTATATACTGCTTTATCTGAAAGTCAAAGCAGCTTAGAGTGTAACTTAGCTATTTGCTTCTACATAGAAGATGGGGTAATTAACAGTATAATTTTACATGGAACACGATTTAGAGTGAACTTCTAAATTCTTACATAATATCAGAAGCAAGGATTTTCCAAGGCATTTACATGGCTTACAAACATCTAAACCGTGTAAATGCCCCTAAGCAGTATATTCAGCTGCACAAACTGGTAGTGCAGCTGAATATCCCTGAGTAACGCCACTATATGCCACGATGGTAAGCATTGGGGCGAGTCAGGGGCATTCCAGGACGGAGCTGATCGCAAACCTGTCAGTGGCAATACTGAGCCACTGCTCGGTTTACGATCTGCGGTGAAAGCCAGGAGCAGGAAACCCTGGCTTAGCTTTCACTGCGTATCCCTAACTGGGCAGCGGCTCAATGTGCAGCCCCGGAATCAATGTGGTTAATGTTCAACGCCAGCAATAAGGTGGAGGAAACAGTTCAACAGTAGTGAGAAATTTTGCTGTGTAATGATGTGTATGTGTCATGGAGTAATTTGATTTAATTCTTGCTACCAAAGTGTTCCAAGAAGATATGGGTCTTTGGATTCTTGTGGAATTCTCTCAGGTCACTGATAGCTCGTATGTCATCAGAAAGTGAATTCCATGTGCTCAGTACCTAGAGTGAAAAGGCTTAGTTTGAAACTGTTTGTGTGCTTTTCAGATTTTGAGTAGGGATGGTGAATGTGTTTTGGGCATTGCTTCTCCTTGTTCTGTTGTTTGGTGTTCTCTGTAATAAGAATTGAAGGTAGGCCAAGGATAAGTTGTTGGAAACTTTGGAAATGGTCAGTAAGACCTTATATTTTATTTGGTTGGTATATGAAGTCAATGTAATTTCCTCAGTATTGGTGTTATATGCTCAGTTCTAGGTACACCATATAGGATGTAAGATGCAGCATTCTGTGCCATTTGTAGTGAAGCGTGTACTTCAGCAAACCTTGGAAGATTATATTACAATAGTCGAAGTGTGGTCCTGCTAGTCCTTAAAAGACAGTTTGGAAAGCATGGAAGTCTAGTAATGATCGTAGGTGCTATACTGTTTTTATTTTGTGGTAAATAAGCTTTATGGTATTGCTAATATGTGGTTGTAAGGTTAGATGCTGGTTTAGGGTTATCCCTAGGTAACACACTTCAGATATGACTTCTAGTTCTGCTTGTGGAACTTTTAAAGATGTCAGTGAGTTGAAGTTTGAGTCCCTGGTGATGTGGATAATTTTAGTCTTCTTGTAATTTCATGAGGAGGTTGTGTTTGGATAGCAAGTGTGTGATTGCATCAAAGCATTTTATCAAAGGACTGTATTTTGTTTTTTAGTAGCAAAGGGGATGTAGAACATAATGTCATCTATGTATATGTGATAGTACATGTTATGGGCCTATACAGAGGGGTTGTAGGCAAAGATTGAATAGTAATTAGGATAAGGTAGAGCCTTGTGGAACACCATGTTGTTGAGCATAAGAAGCGGATTTTCATTGGCCTATTTTCACTTATTGTCATCATCCTGTTCGATAAGAATTATTTATTTATTTATTTATTTAATTTATTTATTTTTATTTCTTATATACTGCGCTTTTAATCAGTGCGGTTTACAAATGAACAATTCAAACACAATGATACAGTCAGCATTGGTTTTTTTTACAATGAACAGGGTACAAAAAACTTGGCAGTAAACAGGGTTAATTATATAACTATAACTATATACAAAATGGAACCATTTTAATGGTATGTCATATAATCAGCTTTTAACAGCGTCCCACACTCTTGGATAATAAATTGCTTTGAAATGTATAAAATAAATCCTGGTTTGAAAGAGTGCATCAAGTTCACTAAGACAATGTGACAAACCACACACTTTTTGAAGTATGAAGATGGTCAGTACATTATTCCTAACATTAAGATCCAGCAAAGAATATTTCAGGGAGATTCCCTGTCACCACTTCTGTTTTGTATGGCACTTAATACAATGAGTACTCTTATTAACTCTTTGGGATATGGACTTAGTCTGAATCCTAAATAAGGTAACAACCCAGAGATAACATCCCATTTACTATTTGTAGACAATCTGAAGCTCTACAGTTCCAGTGATCAACAATTAGCAGAACAAGCTTTTCTGATGACATCAGGATGATGTTTGGTCTTGGCAAATGTGCTAAGCCAACTTTTGTTAGAGGAAAATGGAGCAAAATGGAAAACATCTCCCTGGCTCAGGGCTGTGACATCAAGGACCTTGAACATGAAGGCAAATATAGATATCCTGGAGTAGAGGAAGGAATGGGACTCAAGCAGAAATTTTGAGAGAAAAGATCAGTAAAGAATATTACAGGAGACTAAAATCATTATTGAAAAGTGCTTTAACATCACGGAATAAGTTACAAGCCATCGATCAGCTGGCAATTCCTCTACTCTCATACAGCTTTGGGATTTTGGACTGGCCTCTTAATCTTGAAAAACTAGATGTGCGAACAAGAAAACTCTCCATGCCTATGAGGTAATTTACAGAAATCAGGGTATACTGAGACTGTACTGTACATCTCCAGAGATGAAAGAAGGCTAAGCCTTATAGAGATTGATCACACATACAGAACTACTACCATAGGCATCCAGTCCTACCTAACAGCATCATTGGATAAAAATACTTAAAAAGTGCTGAAATATGAAAGTAAACATACAGAATCTGTCTCCATCATTAAATTTGGACAACATTCCAATGCTAAAATGAATGAGTGAGAATCCACAAGCACACACAGGAAAGGAAGTAACAACAAGAAACAAAGCTCTTCAAAGAATTAGATCAGCAAATGAGGGAAAACAAGTGGCAAATGCACAAATACAGTGGGAAATACAGAGTGTTACTCCAGGAACCCTTTGTCAATCAAGAAAGGACACATGAATGGTTAAAGAGGAGTGAACTAAAACCAAAGGATGAGAGGTTGATAATTGCAGCCCAAGACAGTGGATTACGGATGAGATGGTTTACAGTGAGCATTGAAAAAACTGGCAAAACATACATATGTACATTCTGTAAGAAAGTCTTGGAAACAGTGACTCACTTTATACTAGCTGTGAAGTTCTGATGGCAGAAAATGTCTATAGAGAAAGGCACAATAAAGTTGGACGCCTCATCCACTGGAAACTCTGTAAACACTATAACATCATTATGCCTGCAAAGCACTGGGATCATAACCCTAAGAGAATTACAAAGAATGAAGAGTTTATGAACACTTTGGATACTCCCATTCTTGATGGATAAAAAGCTGAATGCGAAGAAGCTGGATATAGTGGTAAAGGAGAAGAACACCAGAATGGCATAGAGGTATCAGTTCAAAGTGATTATTCTGTGGATCGCGCTGAGGGAGAAAATCTTCAAGTCCCAGGAAATGCAGTTGAAGACCAAGAAAATGTAGCAGAAAGTTACCAAGTAATTTCCCATCATGTTGGGTGCCACAGGCTTGATTAAGAAGAGCTTCCAAGCATACCTTGATAAATTACCCATACACATACCATCTTACAAATTCCAGAGGGAGGCTCTCTTTGGTATGATGTAAGTAAATTTCAGAGACTGAGATCATATTCCATATAACCTGGATAGAAGTGAGGTTCAAGACTGTTACAGTATGCGCTAAACTGTATAGTCTTCATATTATAGATAGACATCTGTCCTCCAAACAGGTGGAACACACACCTTTTCTCCTTGTGCTAAAACTGCTTTATAACCCTCTTAATCAATATGTTGTGTATTCAGTGCAATAGCCATAGTGCCTTCATTCTAAGAATCCTTAGAGCTTACCCTGTATGTCTCAAGCTATCTGCTATGCATAAAAATGGATCCTATTAAGGGAAGAATTAGCTGCAATGAAATGTACCTCCCCTAGGGTACAAATTGAAAACAATCTACCACTGCTCCCACAAAGAATTAAACATCCCAGGAACAAATGGATCACAGTGGGCTCTGGTAGGTTGCGATCTGTAACACGGAGACCCCTCTCCATTGAGAGATATCCCTGCATAATGCCTTCTCTGCCTTGGAAAATGAGAGTGCTCAATCAGTGGAAACTAAACTGGCCTTAAATGAGAAGGTTAATACCCAATGAACTGATAATGCACCAAACATGAACAAAAAAATCACAAAACAGGAAACAGTTACTACTCAGAGATTCCATCATCAGAGGGATTAACTTGGGAACACAGTTCAAAGGACAGCAAATGGTTAAATGCCTCCCAGGCTCTTCAGCCAACAGAAATACAAACCAAATTGTTAGCACAGTCAGTGCAGAAAGTGAGCACTCCAAAACTGTTATTGTTATCCACTTGGGTACAAATGACCTAGCTAGAAACAGTGCCTCTAAGGGACTTCCAGACTCTGGGAGAGAAACCTAAGCCCATTGACAACACTATAACATTCTCAGAAGTTCTACCTGTTCATGCTAAGGGGGAAGAGAGGCTGCATCACATAACGAACTTTAATACATGGCTCCAAATCTGGTGTAAACAAGAAGGATTTAGATATATAGGCAACTGGGGCAATAGATGTAACAACAAGAGGCTATACTGTGTTGATGGACTGCATCTCTCTGTGACAGGAAAAGGGATCCTACGTGAGAGAGGAAGCGGGAGCAGGTGGGCGCAAGGGATGAGGTTCGCCTAGGATGCCTCATATCCTTGCACTGGCCCTGTATCTTATTTCTTCTTTTTCATGTAATGTGGAAACGTAGATATTAAAGGAATACTCTTTCTTCATAATGTGACTTTCATATAGTTAACTTGCTCCATATTATTTAAATGTTTACTGAAGCATGAAGGTTTCTTTTAAGGTTTTAAGATTCGTTTTAGTCCCAGTTAGACTGCATCTTCACTAAATTCCCGGTAGAAGGCCAAACCTGTTTTTTTCCTTTCAAATGCCAGCTGCTGAGCTAAGTCTCCCTGAGTGATGTGGCACATTCTGTTTTCTTTCCTTAATGGCACAGTAGGTCAGTTTTGGAGTTGTGTTGTAGCTTGAAGACTGGGCTCCTGCTTTGCCACAGTGCTATAATAAATGCCGCAGAATTAGAATGTCCACCTCTTGCAATTTTCACGGCCCATGTGCTGGCTGGTGCCATAGCTCTGTTGATTAATTGTGAGTTATGCAGTATCTACAATGTTTTGGTGCATTACAAAATTAACACCATCAATATTTCTTGAGCTCCATAGCTCACAAACAGATTATGTGGACGGCAGGCTTGGTAGGTGGAGGAATCCATGGTAGGAGGCAGGGAAGTTAAACATTGAACAAAAGAAGAAAATACATTTTCTGGAAGTGGCAGTGGCAAGTCAAAAAAAGGCAATAGTAGTGAGGGTGGAATAAGAAAGGAAAGATCATTAAGAATATAAGGCCCAATATTCAAAGGCATTAACATGGTTTACAGACCTGTAATGTTTTGTGTACCATTTTGGGAACCTGCCAGGTACTTGCGACCTGGATTGGCCACTGTTGGCAACAGGATACTGGGCTTGATGGACCTTGGTCTGACCCAGTATGACATTCCTTATGTTCTTATGATAAATTCAGGCAATATATGGACAAGCATTTAAACTAGGAAAAGGGGGTGATGGATGGAAAAAAACAAGTTCAGGGCATCACTCCCAGAAAAACATAACAACATCCGGAACAGTCACCATATTAATCCACACATCAATGAAAAGTAGAAAGAGGAGTCTAGAAATTAAATCCATGTGAAATACAAGCAAGCCAACCAACAATCGCTGGAAAATGAGCACAAATGCTTGAAGTCTAGCCAACAAAGTTCCTGACCTGGAAGCCCTAATGGAGGAAATGGACTTGGACATTGTGGCCATTACAGAAACATGGTTTAACAAGTCACATGAATGGGATATAGCCATAATTGGCTATAATTTATTTAGAAGAGATAGAGAAGTCAGAAAAGGAGGATGAGCAGCCCCATTTATCAAAAGCAATATTAAAGCTGCTGAAATGCAGGAGATGTGGAAAAAGAAGAAGCGCTGTGGATTGTATCGGAAGGAGGAAATGGTATTGTCATCCATACTGGGGTAGTCTACAGGTCCCCAACTCATATGGAAGAAATGGATAGAGACTTGATCACTGATATTGCAAAGGTAGCCATGAAGGGAGAAATGAACATATTGAATGAATTTAATCTACGCGATATGGATTGGAGTATTCCTTCTGCAAATCTGCAAAGAAGTAAAAAGGTTGTGGATGCCTTCCAAAAAGCATTGTTCAGACAAATGGTGATGGAGTCAACCAGGGAAATTTTGATGCTGGATCTAGTGGTCACCAATGGAGATAGCGTGTCGAATGTCCGGGTGGGTGCCCACATGAGCAGCAGTGATCATCACGGTATGGTCTGAGGTAAAAACCAAGGCAAAGTCCAATCACAGCAAACTCAAAGTCCTAGACTTCAAAAACAGTGACTTCAGTAAAATGGCAAAGTGCCTGACGGAAGAGTTGGCAGGTTGGGAGGAGATAAGAGAAGTGGAATTGCAGTGGGCTAAATTAAAAGAGGCAATAAAAGGGGCAACAGTATATATGTAAGAAAATTAAGTAAAACAAGAGAAAATGACACCTATATAGTTCTCCAAAGAAGCGGCTGCACAAATAAAGGCAAAAGCCACAGCTTTCACAAATTTCAGAAGATCACAGACAGAGCAACACAGAAAAGAATACAGGATAAAGCAAAAAGAGACAATGGGAGAAATAAGGATAGCAAAAGCATAGGCAGAAGAAATGATGGCTAAAAATCTGAAGCGTGGAGACAAAACTTGTTCAGGTATATTCAGGAGAAGAGGAAGATCAGAGGTGGAACTACAAGACTCAAAAGTGCCAAGGACAGATTCATGGAAAGTGACATTGCAAAAGTGAAAATTCTAAACAAATATGTCTGTTCTGTATTCATGAAAGAAAATCTGGAGAAGGACCACCTGTGATCTGGTCCGTCTTTTGCCAGTGTGAGGCCCCTGGCACCTAGTGGCCTGCAGGGGCCCCACATGGGCTGGATCCCACATGATGAGCCCAGCTGCCCATGTCATGGACTCCTCACTAAAGTCACTCATGACATCATTTCGTTACAAATCATTGAAATCAACTTTAATCAATTACTGACAAACTGACCGACAAAGCCGACAATCATATGTCCACATCACAATTCACAAACAGCTGTCAGCCTGTCAAACACTTAATCGAATTGGAAATATTATTTAAATTAAATGTTACGCTGTCAGGTGAGGTGTCAGCATCTTTCAGTGTTTACAAGTTAAACCGGAAGTAGATTATGATAGCCTGGTTCCCAGTCTACAGTCTACTGTTCAGGAACACCGAACAAGCTGAATGAAGGACCAAAACATTTAAAAATAACTTTAAAAATGTAAAAAAATAAATTGAAACTAGAATAAGTAAAGAAATAACATAATAAAAAAATGAAACTTTAAATGTCTTAAACATAAAAAGGACTTATAAAACTAAAACAGTACAACAAGCAGCTGCTGGAGCGCACGGGGCCCCTTAGGTGCGTGGGGCCCCTGGCACAGTGCCATAGTGCCAACCCATAAGGACGGGCCTGCTTGTGATTGACAAATATACAAATGGGAATAGAGTATATACCATACCATTCACAGAAGATGTGTTTTGGAACAGCTTGAAAAACTGAAAGATGACAAGGCCATACCGGATGGAATACAGCCCAGGATACTAAAAGAGTTCAGAGAGGTTCTGGCAGGGCCTTTAAAGGATTTTTTTAAATAGATCCTTGGAGATGGGAGAGGTTCCCCAGGACTGGAGAAAGGCTGATGTGGTAGCTCTTCACAAAAGTGGTAATAGGGAAGAGGTGACAAACTATAGGCTGGCAAGCCTTACCTCAGTAGTGGAAAAAATAATGGAGGTGCTCCTGAAAGAAAGAATAGTGGACTTTCTAGAAACCAATGGGCTGCATGATCCAAGGCAACATGTTTTACCAAAGGACAATCATGCCAAACAAATCTGAGTTCTTTGACTGGGTGACCAGAGAACTAGATCAAGAGCATATGATGGGTGTTATCTACCTTGATTTCAGCAAAGCCTTTGATACTGTTCCTCATAGGAGGCTTATCAATAAACTCAACAGCTTGGGGATGGCTCCCAAGGTGGTGAACTGGATCAGAAATTGGTTGACTGACAGATGACAGAAGGTGATGGTAAACGGAACTCACTTGGAAGAAAGGAAGGTGATTAGCGGTGTGCCCCAGGGTTCAGTCCTGGGACCAGTACTGTTCAATGTATTTGTGAGTGATATTGCTGAAGGACTGAATGGAAAAGTCTGTCCTTTTGCAATTGGCACGAATATTTGCAACAGAGTGGAGTGGAGAACATGAGGAAAGATCTACAAAAGCTGAAAGAATGGACTAATGCTTGGCAGCTAATTGATTTTATTTATTTGCACATATTTCTAAGATTTAATGTGAAGAAATGCAGTGTCATGCACTTAGGAAACAGAAATCTAAGGGAATTGTACGAGATAGGGGGCGAGAGGTTGGTGTGCACGGACCAGGAGAAGGACCTCGAAGTGATAATTTCTGAGGATCTCAAGGTGGCGAAACAGTGCGACAAGGCGGTGGCAAAAGCCAGGAGGATGTTGGGTTGCATACAAAGAGAAATTACCAGCAGAAAGGAAGAGGTATTAATGCCACTGTATAAGACACTGGGGAGGCCTCACTTGGAATACTGTGTTCAGTTTTGGAGATCATATCTCGCAAAGGATGTAAAAAGACTAGAAAATGTTCAGAGGAAGGCAACCAAAATGATTTGGAGCCTGTGTCAGAAGCCTTATGAGAAGAGACTTGAAGACCTAAATATGTACACTAGGGTTATGACTTTTTTGTAACCCTATGTTCCTGTGTCATAATTCAATGAACAATTATTCAAAAGTAATGAAAAACGTATCAGTTTGATTTAGTTTTTGAAAAAGGTCACCCCCAAAATGAAAATTCGATTTTAAGATATATGCGTGTAATGCCGTATATAACTGAATATTTAAAAAAAATAATTTTATAAGTATTCTGATATAATTTGATAGTGCTTATGCAGTTTTGTTTTTGCTATACTTATTTTGTTTGGTTGTGGACTGTTCTTCTGATTTTTCAGACTCTTCATATTCACCTTCAGTTTCTGATTCAGCAGTTGGGATTGTTGTTGTTGCTATTGTTGACGTAGACTCCAAGGTCATTTTCCATCTTTTGGATGGATGAATATTTTTGAAACTCAAAGCCTTCCCAGTTGCATACCCAACCTGGCCCTTGCTTTCGATCTGAAGGTGATATAACCTTTGGTCCTCGCTGCATAACCATTCACCATTTTCTTTTGTGATGTCAAAAACTTCATTCAAAGGATCATATTTTCTTTGTTTTACACATTCATCATAGGTGTGCAGGATTTGGTCCAGTTTAGCTAGTACGACTTGAATTGATAAAGTTGGAAAATTAAATTTCTTTTGCCATAAACTTGTTACTTCTTTCGCGATTTCCTTTACAAGTTCTTTCCTTCCTTTTATTGATGCTCCAAGGAACAGATAGCAACCAACAATTTGGATTTTGAGTGGTATTCTGCTTTTGTTTTCCAGTGATTCTTCTTACAGTGAAACAGTTCTTCTTTTTCTATGTGTTTCTTTAAATCGCACGAGATTCTTAGTCCAAATCTTCTTGTTTTTTTTTCAGTTGTAGAAACACTTTTCTTATGAGACATTGTGAATAAAAAATAATCTCAGAGATCTAAAAATGATACAGAAAATCAATTAGCATGCTCAATCATAAAGCTTATAGGAAGTTCCATAAAGTTCCAGAAATTTTAAGAAAGTTCTAATGGGCTCCAGATAGTTCTATTACCTGCATATACTACTTATATTCGATTTTAGAAATTTTGTGTGCGGGGTGACATTTTTTGAAAACAAAACAGAATCAAACCTTTTATCATCACTTTTTAGCAAATGTTCATGGATTCATGACACAGGAATTCAATAATTTAGCAAAAAGTCAAAAAGTCATAGCCCTAATGTACACTCTGGAGGAGAGGAGTGATAGGGGATGTATGATTCAGACCTTTAAATACTTAAAGAGTATTAATGAACAAACAAACCTCTTCCAAAGACAAGGAAGCTGTAAAACTAGAGGGCATAACATGAAGCTGCAAGGACATAAATTGAAAGGCAATGTCAGGAAATAGTTTTTCACTGAAAGGGTGGTGGATACTTGGAATGCCCTCCCGATGGAAGTGGTGGGGGCAATTACAGCGACAGAATTCAAAATGGCATGAGACAGACACAGTGGATCCCTTATAGCAGGGGTCACCAACCTCCAGAGGGCCGTGGGCCGCACAGCCGACTACCGGGAGCCTCACGGGCCGCACCCCCCTTCTCCCCGCCCCCGCGAAAAAAAACAATGCTCACGGGAATAATTACACCATGAATTATAATGATTATCAAATCAGCTCTAACCTGTATTTTAAAAGTGATGAAGGCAAAACTGCTGCAACCAGGTCCTCAAATCTTGATTTACTCCTTTGTAATAAATATTGCAGCTCCCTGCTCTCAGGTGCCTCCCAACTTCAGTTTAGGTGAACTGATCCACGAGACCTGCAGGGAGGGGGAAGGTAAGGTCCACTGGACTGATGACGAGACCTGCAGGGAACAGGAAGGTAAGCTCCTCCTCGCTCCCCATCGTGTAAATAAATCCTTGGCGGGCCGCACCGGGGTAGAGCCTCGCGGGCCGCACGAAGGGACCTTGCGGGCCGCAGGTTGGTGACCCCTGCCTTATAGCAACAGGATAAAATCAAAATAAACTTAACTATCTCTTATATCTCAACAAATAGGGGTGACCTACAGTACACGGAGTGATGGGTACATCCCTAAACAAAGGCATGTCGACGGGTGACCTGCACGGAGCGGCAAGTTCACCTACACTTGCCGCCTTGCTGGGCAGACTAGATGCACCATACTGGCCTTTATCTGCTGTCATATATTATGCTACTAATAAACACTCTAATGAAAGGAAAACAAAACACCAATCAGGGATTCTTACTGATCTTCCTGTCTTTGACATGGTCAACCACAATATTCTCCTTCAATATATCAGATCCAATGGAATCCAGAGCACAGTTCTCCTACCTAACCAATAGACACCAACAGATAAAAATTGGCCCGAACACTTCTACCCCGTATCACCAAACTCAAGGAGTACCCTAGGGGTCCATCCTCTCAGCACTCCTATTCAACATCTACCTTCAACCCCTCTGCTCAATCATCAAGTCCCACTACCTCAACTTTCACATCTACATGGATGATATCATGCTATACAGAACTTTCAACATGAAGCAACCTTTCTACTCTACCCATCAAGAATGCTTTGCTGATGTCTCCAAATGGCATAAAAAAAAACAACTTAGCAATCAACTACAAAAAAACCAGAAGACCTCTTCATAACAAAAGACAACACTTTCTCCCCTCCAACCACCATAACCCTAAACAATACACAAGTGAAAATCCAGAATGAGGTGAAGCACCTTGGCATTTACTCTAGACCAACAACTTTCCTTCAAAGCCCATATAAACAAAACCACCAAAGCAATATATTACAAAGCAAAGACCCTACAATGTCTCCTCCCACTCCTTGAACCACCAGGCTTCCACTCTGCATGCCAAGCAATGGTTCTCCTGCCACTTGACTACTGCAACTCAATCTACCAGGGTCTCCCACATGCTACATTACACCCTCTATGGACTGCTCTCAACACAACATGCATTCTCCAGAGAGCAACCAGACATGACCACATTACACCCATCCTCAAATAACTCCACTGGCTACCACTCCCCAGTCAGATAAAATAAAAAACTCTCATCCTGACTCACAAAGCCATCCATGCTGACTCCCCTCAACTCACATCCACATCCTGCTTCAAACCCTCCAACCTAACAGATCAAGATAAGCCTCTACAAGGAACAACCTTATCATCCCCCATGTCAGAAACAAATTCAATCAACAGGCCTGTGCTTGAGCCTTCCAACTCTACATGCCTTCAATTTGGAACACACTGCCAGACCCACTAAGAAACATTACTGTCTTAGCACCTTAAGAAAACACCTAAAGACTCACCTCTTCTCAGAACATTTCACCCCCACCACAATCTCCAGGACCCACTCAACTGATGCTTACTGTATATAGTTACCCTCCCCTATGTAACCAAAACCCTTGAAATTATAAACTTTATACATAGTTCACGACACTATTTACCATTGCATGCTGTATATAGTAACCTGTTTCACTGTAACTGCTAATATCTTTGTTTCAGGTAAACCGCTTTGACATGGTGAAAGGTGATATGTAAATCCAGCTAAATAAATAAATGTACTCCTTAAGGAGGGCAAAGATTCATTGCAATGTGGATCGCATAGCCTCATCTTGCTGTTGAATGTAGATGTAAAGATTTTTGCAGACTTCTTAGCAATAAAATTAGCAAAGGTGGTGCCAGACTTAATCCATTCTCATCATTTGGGATTTATCCCAGAGAGACAGGTGATGGATAATATAAAGTGGACTTTTCAAGTAATATGAGTGGCTAGGAGAGGAGGGGAGCAAGCAGTGATGATAGCTTTTGAGTAGGTAAAATTATCATTTTTAATGAAAGTTATTCAGAAGATGGGGATAGGGGAGAATTCAGCAAATGGTAGTGAAGCTTGTAAACGGGGGCGCTGGTCGTGAATGGCCACAGTCTTAGCAAAGGCAAAATATTATTATGACTTGCAAAGGATTGTGGGGAATGTAGTTCACTTATACCAGAATCAGCCGTTCACAAAATAATGAGTTGTGATGCTCGAGTGTAAGCAAAGAAAAACAGATTTTATTCATGGGGTTAATTCTCCCACACAGATTTACTTGGTAACACAAAAGGACACTTGCTTCAGTATTGTACTCAGGAAAAACAAAACATGTTATAAGGTAACTGAACTTCTTAAGCAATAAATCAATAAACATAGAAACATAGAAACATGATGACAGAAAAAGACCACAAGGCCCATCTAGTCTGTCCTTCCATAACAACAACTACAACAGTCCACTTTTTACCTTTAGAGATCCTCTGTGTTGGTCCCATGCTTTTTTGAATTCAGTTACTGTCCTCATCTCTACCACCTCCACTGGGAGACTATTCCACGGATCCACTACTCTTTCCGTAAAGAAATATTTCCGCATATCACTCCTGAATCTATCTCCCTTCACCCTCATCCCATGTCACCACCTCGTCGCAGAACTTGCTTTCAATTGAAAGAGGCTCTCTCCCTGAACATTTATGCCACGGAGGTATTTAAACATCTCAATCATATCACCTCTATCCCGCCTTTCCTCTAAGGTGTACATATTAAGATCCTTAAGTCTGTCCTCATATGCTTTATAATGAAGACCACTAATCATCTTAGTAGCAACCCTCTGTACCGACTCCATCCTGTTCACATCCTTTTGAAGGTGCGGTCTCCAGAATTGCACACCATACTCCAAATGAGGTCGCACCAAAGACTTATACAGAGGCATTATCACCTCCTTTTTTTCTGCTAGCCATTCCTCTCCATATGCACCCAAGCATCCTTCTAGCTTTTGCCGTCGCCTTTTCTACCTGTTTAGCTACTTTAAGATCATCGGACACAACTACGCCTAGGTCCCGCTCTTCTTTAGTGGACAAAAGTACTTCACCTCCTATGCTGTATTGCTCCCTTGGATTGCTGCAGCCCAAATGCATGACCTTACATTTTTTAACATTAAATCCCAGCTGCCAAATTCTAGACCATTCTTCAAGCTTAGCTAGATCCCTCCTCATGTTATCTACACCTTCCTGGGTGTCTACTTTATTGCAGATTTTGGTATCATCTGCAAAGAGGCAAACCTTACCCGACAGCCCTTCCGCTATATCACTAACAAAGATGTTAAAAAGAATCGGACCAAGGACAGATCCCTGGGGCACACCACTGGTAACATCCTTCTCCTCAGAGTGAGCTCCATTTACTTGTACGCTTTGTCGCCTCCCACCCAACCAATTTCTAACCCAAGCAGTAACTTTAGGGTCCATCCCTAGGGTGCTCAGTTTGTTTATAAGTCGCCTGTGAGGAACAGTGTCAAAGGCTTTACTGAAATCTAAATACACCACATCTAGAGCTCTCCCTCGGTCCAACTCCCTGGTCACCCAGTCAAAGAAATCAATCAGATTTGTCTGACAAGACCTGCCTCTGGTGAATCCATGCTGCCTCGGATCCTGTAATCCGCTGGACTCCAGAAACCTCACTATTTTCTCTTTCAACAGCGTTTCCATTAATTTACTCACCACTGAAGTTAAACTAACCGGCCTGTAGTTTTCAACCACATCCTTACTTCCGCTTTTGTGTAAAGGCACCACATGAGCCTCTGGCACCACTCCTGACTCCAACGAGGCATTGAAAAGGTCAGTCAGTGGAGTTGCTAGAATGTCCCCAAGTTCCCTCAGTATTCTAGGGTGTATCCCATCCGGTCCCATCGCTTTGTCTACTTTGAGTTGAGCTAGTTTCTCACGAACACAGTCTTCTGAAAATTGTTCAAGATGTCCCTCGCTTCTGTTCTTATTTGTGGGTGTTTTCTGAGGTCCTGCTCCTGGTTTTTCATCTGTGAACACAGAACAAAAATATTTGTTAAGTAATTCCGCTTTATCCTTATCAGCTTCTACATATTCCCCCCCTGTACCCTTGAGTCTGACAATACCACTTTTGCCCTTCCTCTTCTCACTAATATATCTGAAAAATGTCTTATCCCCCCATTTTATTGCATTGGCTATTTCCTCCTCCTTTTGAATCTTTGCCTTCTTGACTACTTTGCTAGCTTCTCTAAGTTTTTCCAAATACAGATGCCTGTCTTCCTCTCTCTGTGATCTCTTGTATTTCATGAAGGCCTCCCTCTTTTTCTTCACTTTTTCAGCTACTTCCTTCGAAAACCATAGTGGTCTCCTGTTCCTTTTGCCTTTGTTTACCATTTTAACAAAAAGACCTTGATGGGAAACAGAAAAGGTCTTTTAGATGGCTCCTGCTAATGATCTTCTTAGCAGTGCTCCAAAAGGCAAAAACAAAACCCAAAAGTAACAGCAAACTGTTCTTTATCAAGGATAACTTTCTTCTATTTACACACACAAAAAAAAAGAAGTTTCCTTCCAGAGCTCACGTGCACTTGTGCCTGGCTCAATTACCAATAATATTAGCCAGCTGCAAACCCCTTTGCTGGTTCACTCTCCCTATGTGGCTCAATCCTACCCTAAAGCTTTCTTCCAGAGACTTTTCTGGGTAGATAAAAGAACAAGTTACAGTTCCTTTTGGTGGTTGTTGTATTAGTGAGAAAGTACTTTAAAACAGCAGCCTAGACAGAGAGCAGTCCATGTATTCTAACTGATCATTTGAAATATCTCCTTCTTCCTCAAATATCATGGAATCAATATCATGGTCTGGCTCAGAGGAATTCCTTAATTGATCACTCTCAGGATAATATTTGTTTCCCTGCTGTCTTCCAGATGAAGAGCTAGGGCATAGATCAAAGTTCATACCTGAGCTTCCTTTGCTGTTAGGTTTCCTCTCCAGGTATCCTGGGCAGTAAGTAATCCAGCTTTTATGTCCAGCCTTCCAATCAAGATCCCTGGACACTGGGTCTCTCTTCACATACCTTCTTGCACCGGTCTTAGGGCCCCTTCCAAATGCAGCCGTCTCCTTCAAAGGTGCCGTCTGGGAATTCCTGGCTTTATAACCCCACTCCTCTGGCTTCCTCCAGTCCAATGGAGTATGCTTGCCTCTGGAATCACTCCTAACACACGTACTGCTGTGGGCTCCTTCTTTAGACCTCCAAGATGTCTTTCTCTTCTTCCTTCCACGTTGCTTCTGCTGTTGTAGTCCTCTCTCTTCCTTCTCCAATGGCTTCTGCTTCTGTCTCTCCTTGTTCTCCTGGTTCTGTCTCTGTGTAGAATATCCTTTACTTTTAACGTGCTTAGAGGGACACTCCACCCTAGCACAGCCCAGGTGTGCTGAATCAAGCCCTGCCCTTGGAGATGAGTGATTGGGGATTACCTCATAGCTCTCCTGATTGAACACACGTTTCCCCACTTCAGCTCTCCTAGAGGCTGTTTGTAACCTGGTGCATTCTGGGTTTGGTAGTCTTTTATGAAAACATTTTGTTTTAGTATTTCTACCAGCAAAGACAGGTTGCTTGTTCAGAGCCAATTCACCTCTTTTATAGCTCCCTCCTGAACTATGATAAGCTTCCTTATCACAAGCTCTATGAGGGACGTGAAGCTAGGGCGAAGGTCAATGGGAGGGGTATTCGGAGATATTCAGTTTAGAGAGTGGGAGAAGGCAGAGGTGTAACTTTTCTTCTTTACTTTTTGCTTTGTCAGTGCAACTATCTTTGGTACTGATTCAGGGCAATGGGGACAGTAAGGGTATTAGAGTAAAGGATCAGGAAAATAAAATTATTCTTTTTGCAAAGATATCCTCTTGTATGTGTCTAGACCTTTTTTGGCACTTCCAATTCTGATGCAAGTGTTGTGTGTTTTTGAGAGAGTGGTGGGATTTAAGGTAAACTGAGATAAAACAGAGGTTTTGAATGAGAGTATGGATAGTTTGGGGTGGAACAACTATGGGGCAGTTTTCCTTTTCGTTGGGCACAAGACTGTTAAGTAGCTCGGGATACACAAAGGAGTGGATTGGTAGAAAGTTTGGGCCCGATATTCAAAAGGCATTTACATGGTTTACAACCCAATAAACTGTATAAATGCCTTAAATCAAGATATTCAACAGCACTTACACGGTTAGTGCTGTTGAATACCCCCTTCTAACCCTGCCATATGTCCCAATACTATGCAGTTAGAGTCGGGGCATATTGGAGGCGTTCTGGGGTGGAGTGGAGGCGGAGGCTGTCACTAACTGGATAGCGGCAATATCGCACCACTACCTGGTTAGCGATTGATAGGTAAAACTACAGTAGGTGTAACAAAAGCTGGCCTAGTTTTACCTGCAGAAGTTAACCTGGTAGCGGTGCAATATCGCCGTTAGCTGGTTGGGTTTCAGCGGCTCTGGGACATGTGTAGTGACCCCGGATATTCAATGCCGTCACTGCAGCATTGAATATTTGGGGCTAAGGGTCAGTGGGCAGGGTAATGTGCCATAGTGGCACATAGCCTGCCCAATTCAATATCGGGCTCTTTATGATTAGAATTATAAAGGGGTTATCCAGAAGATAAGGAGGGACTTATGGAAGTGGTAGGAGGAGTGTTTCTTGTGGAAGGGGTAGGATTGTAGTTGTAAAACTGAATGTGCTGCCAAGGTTGCTCTATGTATTTCAGGTGCTTCCAATTGAGGTACCCGGAGGGATGCTAGTGGCTTTGCAAGACATTCTCAGCTTTTTCTCACACTACTAAAACACTTGACAACTCTCTAATTACTTCCTGTCTCGATTATTGCAACCTCCTTCTTGCTGGTCTCCCTCTGAGTCATCTCTCTCCCCTTCAATCTCTTCAGAACTCTGCTGCGCGACTAATCTTTTGCCAGCGTCGATTTACTCATATAACTCCTCTTCTCATGTCACTTCACTGGTTTCCCTTCCATCTCCATATCCAATTCAAATTCCTCCTTCTGACCTTTTAATGCATTCAATCCTCTGTTCCTCCCTACCTTTCCTCTCTCATCTCTCCCTGCACCCCTCCTTGTGAACTCCGCCCTTCTACTGGCTTGCTTCTCTCTTTGCCCTTTTCTTCCACTGCTAACTCCAGACTTTGATCCTTTCACCTTGCTGCTCCTTATGCCTGGAACAAACTGCCTGAGTCTATACTTCGGGCTTCATCTCTGCCCCTTTTCAAATCTATGCTAAAGGCTCACCTATTTGAGGCTGATTTTAGATGCTGATCCCTTGGTTCCTTGTGTCTCCTCACCCTTCCCTATTCTACCCTTATTCTTATCTTTTGTCTTGTCTGTCTTGATTAGATTGTAAACTCTGATGAACAGGGATTGTCTCTATCTATGTTTGTACGGCACTGTATATGCCTTATAGTGATTTATAAATGTTTAATAGTAGTAGTAGTAGTAGTAGCTTTATATGGGATGGGAAAAAAGCATGGGTCGCCAAGGAGATACTTTATAGGTCTAAAGAGAGTGGAGGGTTAGCTCTCTCTAATCTGAGTATGTTACCTGGCAGCCCAAGCGAAACATCTTTTGGATTAGGGGGAAGGGAGCTTTAAACCAGGTTGAGATTATAGTAACAGTGGTGGGAGAATGGGGAGTTAAGGTACTTTACATGGTTACTGGATTCTGCAGATTATAGACAAAAATTGGTCGATCCTTTTACAAGACATATAGAATGTAATGTATAATGAGCTATGTAGTTATGTGCCAACAATGGGCATAAATGATGTATTTTCAGAGTCTTACACATGTGGATGGGTCTTTACGCATGGATTTTAGATGGCTGCTATTCTGTAAGTGCTGTATGTGTCAGGCTGATGGCACATACTTTTGGAATTGGCATGTACATGGGCAGAGCTGGGACAGAGCTCAGATTTACCTAAATTATAGAATACGTGAGAGATATGGCACTCCCCTTTAGGAGTGACCAGAGTGGTGCAGTCCTAGGGAAGAAGATAGAATCAGTAAGAAGAGAGGAGAGAGATGGATATCAGGTCTTGTTCTCTGGAATGTGAGTCAAAGAGCAGGAGTAAAGCCTGTCCCTATGTTTGCCTCTGATTCATAGGAAAAAGAAGAGAGTGATTTAAGGAGCTGGAATAAATAGCTCCTTTTATCCAGAGGATGAACGGTTAGGAGAAAGAGATGTGAAGAGTTAGGCTCGTGACTGCAGAGAAGCAGAATTGCTCTGCTAAAGGTAATTGCTTGTGTAAGAACAACAGCCAGGAGATTTCCTTGAAGTTTCAGAAAAACAAAGACCCTGAGAAAGGCCAGGACCTCCAAAAAAAACAGACACCACATGCATTGCCCAGAAGCCAAGGAAGGGGAGACTTTGCCAGAGCGAAAGAAGTTCCCTAAATGGGAGGGATGGGGGATATGACTACAGAGCTAAGAACCAGAAGTTATTTAATTTAATTTATTTATTTAACTGTATTTATATCCCGCTTTTCACCGGGTCAAAGCGGCTTGCCTGTGGCTTTGCTGTAATTTGGAAGAAATTAATGATTTACGCCATTGCACCGTTCAGTTAATTTCAGTTTGCACCATTGCTTACATTTCATAGAAACAGAAGATGACAACAGATAGATTATAGCCTATTCACTCTGCCCATCCATATCAACTCCTGAAAGCAAACAGCATTCAATATACAATCTATGCAGATGATATCATGATATACACACCTATCTCAGTTGACAACCCGGACTACTCTAAAATAACAGTCTGCCTCACACAAATGACAAGATGGTGTCAAGACAACAACCTCGCAATCAACTACAGCAAGACGGAGGCACTAATAACACAGGTACACTAAAAAAATTTTTTTTTAAACTGCCTCTAATGTTTCGATTGATTTTTACGTTTTTTGGTGCGCTGAATCCAAATCTGGTAACCAATTTGCTCCATCACGTACAGATTTTTTGCTACATTGGGTTAGCAGTTTGAGGTGAACGTTTCAGATTGAGTGCGATCGAGATAAAAGTTTCTTGGATGAATTCTTTATACTAATTGTTTAGTAGTTATTCAAATAAGAATAAAGAAAATTGTAACAAGGCAGCACATAAGAATAGAGTAATGTCAACAAATCATACTGTGATGGTAGCAAAATTGTCTGCACTTAAAACAGCCACATACATGTGCACAAACATTGAGCATATAAGAGCGAGGTTAGACACAAAGCAAAGCAAAGAAATGTGCAAAAAATGTTGTACAGGTATGTATGTAAGAATAGAAAACGCAAACCGCACCATTGCAATACATGAAGACAAACACCCGATGGTGTGAAAATAAAATTCTAATAAATGAGATCCGACACTGTGGTAATAACTAGCAAATTTTTATTTCAAAGTTTAGTAAAAACACGATATTTGTCAACACAGTTTAGATTTTAAAGTCATTCTTGGGTCAATCAATCTCCTGGTGGGCCCGTTTCTTCTTCCCCCGAATGCTTCTCTTGGTGCGCTGCTTGGCGTATTTTTCATCTGGGGTTTCCCGCAGCAGCAACCAGCAGAAATCAGCCATCATAGTGGTGTTCCATCTTCCTTGGTACCTTCTCTCTGCGTCCTTGATGTCCTGGTGAAACCTTTCACCTTGTTCTTCACTGTACGCCCCCAAGTTTTCGGGAAAGTAGTTCACATGGGAGTGCAAGAAATGGACTTTCAGGCTCATGTTACAGCCTTGTTCTTTGAAGGCATTGAGCATCCTGGCAACAATATCCTTATAGTTCTCATCCCGCCTGTTCCCCAAGAAATAGAGAACAACATCCTTGAAGGAAACCCAGGCTTCTTTTCCTTCTCAGACATCGTTTCAGCGAATGCTCCATCTGAAATGAGTTTCCTTATATCAGGGCCAACAAACACTCCTTCCTTCAGCTTTGCTTCAGAAAGTCGGGGGAACTTTGAGCAAAGGTACCGAAAGCACTCACCATCTTTTGGAAGGGACTTGATGAATTGCTTAATGAGACCCAACTTAATGTGGAGAGGTGGTAATAGAATTTTATCACGAGGTACCAAGCTCTCATGAAGAACATTTTTCTCACCGGGTCTCAAATACTCCCGAATTGGCCAGTCTTTTTTCCGCCAGTGTAGGTTGCGGGCCGGCTATCCCACAAGCAAAGGAAGCAGGGATATTTGGTGAAACCGGATTGCTGCCCTAATAGCATAGATAGAATTTTAAAGTCTCCACAAATCATCCACTTATGCTCATCATAACGAATCTTCTGAAGAATCAGGGCCAAATTCTCGTATTTTTCTTGGAGAATAACAGAGTGAGCAATAGGAACTGAAGCGAATGTGTTGCCATTATGAAGAAGAACACCTTTTATGCTGTCTTTTGACGAATCAATGAACAGCCGCCATTCAGCAGGATCATACTTGAGTTTAAACTTTTCCATCACTCCGTATATATCGTTGCAAAATACCAAATCTTCCTCTTTGCTGAAATACTTCAAAAATTGTGTCTCGCGGTTGCGGTACCAATAAAAAGTTGTTCCTGGTGACAATAGATTTTTCTGTTTAAGCCGAGAACCTAGCAGTTGGGCAGCATCTTTTGGGAGTCCTAAATCCCGGACTAAATCATTCAATTCAGCTTGAGAGAAAAGTTCAGGTTTCGGATCTGGTTCAGTTTCAAACTCGGAAGTACTGGACTCATCGGGAAAAGCCATCTGATGAGTCTCATCATGATCAGAACCGTCCACACAAATATGATCCAAAGATTTTGGTGGTTCAGGCACAGGTACTTCGTTGCTATGAGGCATAGGCCTAATTGCTGAGGGAAGGTTGGGGTAACTTATTACGTTCTTATTTTTTAAGTTGTATCCCTTCACAATGCAAGAGCAAAAATAGCAGTCACTGCTGTGGTCTCTTTGTTCACGCCACATCATAGGTATTCCGAAACGAAATGCTTGTTTTTTACCTTTCATCCATAAGCGTAGATCTTCCTCACCTGTCTTGCACACTTTGTGAGGAGCCCACGGTTTGTCTTGATCGCCTAACTTCAAACCGAAATAGGCGAAATATACTTTTTTAATAAATGCAGAAATGTTCCTCTGCCGCTTTTTCACGGTATATTCCCCACAAATAAAACAAAAACTGTCTGGAGAGTTGACGCAACCTCTGGCTCTGTGAGCCATCACAAATACACAGCACTGCAAACTACAACTGTAGTGAACCACTTCGGAATAAAGCTGGATTACGACTGAGCAAACAAAAGGTAATAATGAACTTGCAAGAAACTGAAATTTGACAGGAGCGTTCATGTCGCAACCACCGTGTTTGAGCGATGAGCGAACGAGGCGAGGCGAACAGGAAAGAACATGCGCCAGCGCGAGTACTGGATTTAGCCCCCCGCCTCCCAATTGTCCTGTTAATGTATAAAATGAATACAAAACACTCTAAAATATCATGAAGGAGTGTTTCCAGTTAGTTAACCATTACAACCTCTATTTTGGGCCAAGAAAATAAACTGCAGTCGGCTAAAAAGAAATTATGTGAACATTCCTTATATGGGTAAGAAATCTAATTTTGCAAGAAAACGTGACGTGATGGAACATTTTGGCTATTTTTCCTGGATTCAGCACCCCAAAATCTATAGGAATCAGTTGCAAAACTGGAGGCAGTTTTTTGGTAGTGTACCTGTGTAATCACTCGCAACCCAGACTTCATCCACCCACCGGACATCAAGGTACAAAACACAACCATACCAATAAAATCGGAAGTAAAATACCTCGGAGTGACCCTGGACAACGAACTGAATCTCAAGCCTCACGTAAACAATACAGTCAAAAATGCATACCACAGGATGAGAATCATCAGAAGACTTAAGCCCCTCCTCGCCACTGAGCACTTCCGTAACGTATGCCAAGCTCTAATAACCCCCTTACTGGACTTCTGCAACCCCATCTACCTTGGACTAGCAAAACAAACACTCAAACCACTTCAACTAGCACAAAACACGGCAGCCCGCATAATATCTGGATCAACAAGACATGAACACATTACTCCTGTTCTAAAAGACCTTCACTGGCTCCCAATTAGTTCACGTATCAAATACAAAACAATCATAAACATACTTAAGATCAAACAACACACCTCAGCCAACAGCTTACACACCCTCATACAACCCGACACCAGCACACGCCCCCGAAGAAAAGGAACTTCCAACTGAGTTAACACCCCAAGAGACGTCAGAAAAACACGCAAAGACACCACAGAAAGAGCACTCTCCCTGGCTGCCCCAACAATCTGGAACTCCCTCCCAGACGAGCTGAGATCGACGACGAACCTCAAAGACTTCCGCAAACAACTGAAGACAACGCTGTTCATAGAACACTATGGACACGTCACTTGATCTAACTACCAGGAACTCCTAATATACCCCCCTCCGACCCCCTGATAAGAAATTGTATAACGGCACTCGATGAATCTTAATACCCAATGTATAGAATAATGTATTATAGCACATACTGTATCATAGCGCACTATGTACATAGTTCAACTAATCAAACACACTATAACTTCTCACACACAAATCATGATATAGCTTTCACTGCATGAAATACACGTTCACCTCTTTTGATTGTTTTGCTGTGATACCGCCTTGATTGTAGGATAAGGCGGTATAGAAATACTGTTAAATAAATAAATACTAAACTCCCATAAATATCTTTTATTCTTTTCCTATGTTTTCTTGAATTCAGATAACAGTCCTTTTTCCCTCCATCCTTTCCATAAAGAATAGATGCCTGCAATGGCTGGGAGGTTATTCCAGGAGGAAACAAAAAAACGGGTACAAAGAACTGGAAAATGTCAGATTCGGGTTTATAAACCCCTTTTATTAGCCCCTACGCATTTCGGCTCGTAAGCCTTCTTCAGGCGGTTTCTGAGGGAGCAAACCTTAAAAACAAATAAAACAATAAGTATTGACAATAATAAATATGAAACCATAAAAACTATTAAAAACAACAAATGGTCATAAATTACATAAAAATGAATGTATAATGACATTATGTCTAGAGAGACACAACCCGCTCACATACATGTTTAAATAAGACATAAAAAAATGTTGTTGTATGTAAAAGTGTAAGTTTGTTAAAAAACTCATTAAACATAAAATTGTTATTAATTAAAAAACATATCACCTGTATGTTGTTATATTATGTAGTGATACTTTAATAAATAACACAAATGCATATAGACCAGAACTGAAAGTAAACACAAGGATGAGGAGGACACAAACAGGAAAGAATTAAAAAATATATAAAATATATGACAATACCTTTAAAATCTTGTCAATTCACAAAGACAATGACCACTAAAAATTGATAAAAGGCATAAATAAATAAAAAATAAATAGTTAAATAAACATGTTTCCTATGTATTGCTATAAAATCTATTGTAAAGCTTACTAGCCACTAAAAATTGGTAAAAGGCATAAGATAATAAATAGTAAATAATAAATAATGAGTAATAGATAATAGACAAATAAATAAATATGTTTCCTATATATTCCTATGTGTTGCTATATACCTTTTCCTGTTTCCTATGTATTGCTATAAACCTTTTACCAATTTTTAGTGGTTAGTAAGCTTTACAATAGATTTAATAGCTCGCCTCTCCCACCTTTCTTCCAAAGTGTACATACTGAAACCTCTAAATTGTTCCCATATGCCTTATGATGAAGACCACTGACCATTTTAGTAGACACCCTCTGCACCAACTCCATTCTGTTTGTATCTTTTGGAGGTGCAGTCTCCAGAATTGTACACAGCACTCCAAACGAGGTCTCACTAGAGACTTATACAAAGGCACTATTGCCTCCCTTTTCCTGAAGGCCATTCCTCCTTCTATACAGCTAAGCATCCTGCTGGCTTTTGTTGTCACCTTTTCTACCTGTTTAGAGATACCTTATGGTCATCCAATAGCATCACCCTCAAGTCCCGCTCTTCTTTCAAGCACAAATTCTACCATTCTCTTGGGTTTTTGACGACCGCATGGATGACTCTGTATTTTTAGCTTTAAAACTTAACTGCCTAACTGTAGACCATTCCAAAAGCTTTACTAGATCACTTTTCATGTTCTTCACATGGTATTATCTGCCCAGAAATAAAAGATTCCGATAATCATTCTACTAGGCATGTGCATTCAGTTTTTAAGTATGCCTTAAATATTTTAGTGCATGCTAAATTAATTAAATGTGTAATTTAGCATGCCTTAATTCATCAGTGTGTGTGACATCAATAAGAATTTCTTATTAAAACAAATGTTTGAAAGTAACAAAAATTGCACCTAAAAATCTGAAAATATTAATGAGAAAAACAGAAACTAACCATGTTCTGCCATGTTGAGTCAGCCCAAAGTCCATTGAGCCCAGTCAGCATCCTGTCTGGGCAATAGATTCCCAGAAGATCCCAAAATGTAGCGCTATGTCTCATAGCTAATTTCTAGGGATGAGCAATGGTTTTCCCAAATCTGCCTGAATAATACATTTTTATGGACTTTTTCTCCAGGAATTTGTCAAGTCTCTTTTAAATCCCACTGCATTAGTTGCCTTGATCACATCCTCCAACCACAGATTCCACAGCTAAATTACGCACTGTGTAAAAAAACCCTCTGCTTTGTTTTCATTTTGCTGGTCATTAGCTTCATGGTGTCCATTTGTTTTTGTGTTCTTTGAAAGGTTAAAGGACTGTTCTCTATTTAACCATTCCACCCCACTCATGAATTTATAAACTTCAATCATATCCCCTCTCAGTCATCTTTTCTCGCAGCTGACAAGTCCTTACCTTTTTAGCCTCTCTTCATAATGGAAGTGTTCCATCCCCTTTTTTACTTTTGTCACCTTTCTCTGAACTGTTTCCATTTCCGCTATAACCTTTTTGAGATGGAGCACAAAGCACCCAAAGTGTGGTCACAGAAAGGACCTGTAAAGGAGCAAAATATTTTTAGTTTTGTTCTCCATCCCTTTTCGAATAATCCCTAACATTCTATTTGCTTTCTGTTATCAGCTGCAGCACATTGGGATGAACATTCCAACCCATTGTCCATAATGACACCAAGATTGTGTTTTTGAGTTATGATTCTTAGTTTAGAACCCAGCATTTTATACTTGTGGGTGAGATTATTTTTTCCCTATGGGCATCACTTTGTACTTATCCACATTAAATTTCATCTGCCATTTAGAAGCCCAGTCTCTCAGTTTTAAAAGATCCTTCTGTACTGACCTGAGGATGGAGCTTTTAACCACCAAAAACTAGCCAAAATGTTTTAAGTTAATCTAATAAAAAGGTATCACCTTATATTCATTCTGTTTTGGTTTATTTTTATTCAGGATCCTTTTGCAAAGCCTCACAATCGTCTGTCATTTTAATGACTTTCAGTAATGCTGTGTCATCCACAAATTTGTTCAATTCACTCTCACTTCTATACCCAGATCATTTATAAATATGTTAAACAGCATAGATTCCGGTATGGATCCTAGGTGTACCCCACTACTGACCCTTTTCCATGTAGATAACTGCTAATTTAGTCCTACTCTTTGTTTCCTAGCCACAAAAGACCATGGTCTCCTCTTCTATGAATGTTAATTTTCTAAGGAGTCTAGCATGAGGATTATGTCAAAAACCTTCTGAAAATCGAAGTACACTATATCCACTGGCTCACTATTGTCCACCTGTTTGTTTACACCTTTAAAGAAACTCGAATAAGTTGATAAAGCAAAGCTTGTCTTTGATGAACCCATGAGGACTGTCAGACGGCTGCCTGGGTGAGAATCTTCACAGTCTTGGCAAGTGCATATATCTATATGATTTGCAAGGGATTGTGGGCAATGCAGTTCATTCACACCAGACACAGCTGCTCACAATAATTAGTTGTGCTTTTGGGTAAAGCCAATAAGATATTTATTTATGGGGTTATTTCTCCCAACACAGATATGCTTGGTAGCACATAAATCAGGTTACTTGCTTCCAGTGTTTAACTTGGAAAAACAAAATCAAAATCAGGAAAACAACATTCAAACTTGTCAGGCATTGGCTAATGTTTTCTTAGCATATATCAAACAACAAACGAAAAGCCACAAAGAAAGAAAAAAAACTGTTCTTTTCAGGTTAACTTCTGATAACTTCCCACATAGATTCAGAAGTGATTCTCTCCTAGCTCACAAGCAATTAGGTAAGGCTCAATTGCTAGCAGTTATCCAGCTGAAACCCCTTAGCTGGCTTGCTTTCTACAGCGTGGCCAGAAATCCTACACAGGAGCTTTTCTGAGTAGATTAAAGAACAAGTTTGTATTTCTTTGTGATGGTTGCTGTACTTTATAACAGAAAATCACCAAAGGAGTTTGGACAGAGAGCAGTCCATATAAACACATTCTTCATCTGCAATCATTCCCCCTTCTTCAACAAGCATGGGTTCAATATCATGGATTGGCACAGATGAATCTCTCAATGGAGCACTTTCAGGAGAATACTTGTTTCCCTGCTGTCTTTCAAGGTTATAGCTAGGGCATAGATCAGTGTTCATACCTGAGCTTCCATTGCTGTTAGAGTTCCTCTCTATATAGCCTGGCCAGTATGTAGTCCAGTTCTTATGTCCAGCCTTCCAATCCAGATCCCTGGACACTGGATCTCTCTTCACATACCTTCTGGCACGGGTCTTAGGGTCCCTTCCACGTGCCGCCGTCTCTCTCACAGGTACCATCTGGAGATTCCTAGCTCTGCAGCACCATTCCTCTGGCTTTCCCCAGTCCAATGGTGTATGCTGGCCCTTAAAATGCCTCCCAGTATATGTACTGCTCTGGACTCTTCTAGACCTCTCAAAGGCTTTTCTCTTCCTTCTTCCAAAGGGTTTCCTGCCCTCTCTGTCCATCTGGTTTGGCTTCTGCTTCTGATGATCCTTCAGATGAAACTGATGATCAAGCTCAAGCTGATTCTCAGGATAAGGATAATTCTCTGTAGAATAAACTCTACCTTTATTCTGCCTAGATGAGTGCTCCCCCCTAATACAGCGCAGCTGTGCTGAATCAGGCCCTGCCCTTTGAGATGAGTGCTTAGGGATTACCTCATTGCCCTCCTGATTGAACACACATTCCCCCACTTCAGCTCCTCTAATGGCTGTTGGAAACCTGGTGCATTCTGGGACTGGTAGTCTTTTATAAGAAAATTCTGTTTTCTTATTTCTACCAGAACTGACAGGTTGCTTGTTCAGAGTCACTTCACCTTTTCTATAGCTCCTTCCTGAGCTATGATAAGCTTCTTTATCACATACCCCCCTGCTTAAGTTATTACGGACTGGTGTTACTGGTGAAACTTCTTCTCTACAGTCCGTAATACGGGAAAGGGCATCCGCATTCTTGTGTAACTTCCCCACATGATGTTCAACTTGAAAATCAAATGCCTGTAAGGCCATGTACCAGCGTGTCAACCTGGCATTGTGGTTCTTCATTTGCTGCAACTACTTAAGTGGGGCATGGTCTGTGACCAACTGGAACTTTCTCCCTGTAAGGTAAAACCTTAACGCCTCCACTGACCACTTAATAGCTAAACATTCTTTTTCTATTGTGGAATACTTTTGTTCAGCTGGTGACAACTTCCTGCTCAGGTACATCACAGGATGCTCCTCCCCTTCATGACACTGGGATAGAACCGCTCCTAGCCCTACATCCGATGCATCCGTTTGAACCAGAAAGGGTTTCTTGAAGTCCACCCCTTTCAGTACCGGTCCTGTACACAATTTTCCTTTTAGGACTGAAAAAGCTTTTTCAGCTTCAGGTGTCCACTTTAGCTGGTTTGGACAATTCTTCCGCAGCATATCCGTGAAAATTGCACTTTTCTCTGCAAATTGCGGTATAAATCTGCGGTAGTATCCAATAAGTCCTAAGAAACTTCTTAGTTGTTTCTTTGTTGTTGGAGGAGGAAAATTCCTGATGCTATCTACTTTACTCATTAGAGGTTTAATTTTTTCTCTTCCCACTAGGTGGCCCAGGTATTTTACCTCCCTATTTGCAAAGGCACACTTCTTCGGGTTTAAAGTGATTCCCGCTTGCTTCATGGAGCACAAGACTGCCCTGATCCTCTTCAGATGCTCCGCCCAGGTGTTACTATGGATTATGACATCATCCATATATGCAAAAGCATAATTTTGGTGGGGTCGAAGTACCTGATCCACTAACCTTTGGCAGGTAGCCGCTCCATGCAGTCCGAAAGGCATCCTCTTGAACTGGAAAAGGCCAACGGGGGTGCTGAACGCAGTCTTCGGCTTCGACTCCCTGGTGAGAGGGATTTGCCAATATCCTTTTGTCATATCAAGGGTGGTTAAGTATTGAGCCTGTCCCAGCTGGTCCAACAGCTCTTCAATTCTTGGCATTGGATATGCATCAAAAACTGATATGGCGTTTACCTGCCGGAAGTCAATACAAAATCTTAAAGATCCATCAGGCTCCGGCACCAGGACTATGGGGCTATTCCAGGGACTCTTTGACTCCTCTATTACTCCCATGTCCAACATCTCCTGGACTTGTGTCACTACTTCCAGTCTCTTGGCTTCAGGCAAGCGGTATGGTCTTTGACGAACTAATTTCCCAGGTGGAGTTATTATTTCATGGGCAACCAAATGTGTCTCCCCAGGTATGGGTGTCAACACATCTGGAAACTCTTTGAGCAATTTCCTAATTTCTTCCTGTTGTACCACTGTCAGGTCCTCCCCTATTTGGGGCTCTGATTTTTCTTTACAATCAGATACCTGGGGTTCCAAATCTTCCTCTTCATTCACCTCCCTCTCTCGGGCACAGGTGGCAGCTAGGCTTTTAACCCCTTTTACGTCAGTAGAACCAAAGCCTTTGGTTCCACGCTCAGAATTTTCCAGGGATGTGACCTCCTCCACAGGTGGAAAACCCAGCCTCTCACAGATCAATTGGGCAATTCTGTCTCCTGTCTTCACGTGATAATCATTCTGTCCAAAGTTAAATAACAGAACCTTAATATTGCCCCTGTAATTGGGATCAATTACTCCCGCACCCACATCGATGAAATATTTAAGGGCTAATCCGGACCTTGGGGCTACTCTCCCATAGCATCCAATAGGTATTTCCACTTGGAGACCGGTATCAACCAGGGCTCTCCCTTGGCTAGGTACCGTCACATTTTCTATGCTGCACAGGTCAAACCCAGCAGCTTGAGGGGTTGCCCTCTTAGGAGCTTGGGCCTTCTCTGTGACCCTATGATACTTTAGGACGAATGTCTGCTTTGGGGTAGCTTGGTCTTCTGGACGCTTAACCATCTTTTTAGCTGGGGTCTGAGGACTTCCAAATAAAGGCCCGGGAGCTATTACCATTAATCCTTCTCCCTCCTTCTTTCCTAGTCCTTCCACTAGACCCTGCTTAAATCTTGGCCAGTCTCTTCCTAGAACCAAATCAAAGGGTAGCCTAGGCACCACTGCTAACAGGACTTCCTCTTGTTCCCCCAGGCACTTAACCTTTAGCCTATAGGTGGGATATGATGTTGCAGCACCATGAATGCATCTGATGTGAACTTGGCTTTCAGGGGTTCTAGGCACAAATCCTTCTTGGGCCTCTATCCTCTTCCAAAGCCTTTTTGACATCATACTCTGGTCTGCCCCAGAGTCTAACAAAGCATTTGTGATAATTCCTTGCACATCAACCATCAAAAGAAATCCTTCTTTGGGTTGTTTTAAATCCACCCCCATTAAGCTAGTGTGTGTCTGGCATCTCTTTTCTAAATGTTCCCATTTTCCACATTTGAAACATTTCTTTCTATTCCACTGTGTCATCTGGTTTGATACAGTACATTCATTTTCAGAAACATTTTTAATTATTCTCTTTTCTGATACAGCACATCTAGCCTCAGCACCAATCTTCAGAGGGCCACCCATTCTATGGCAAGCCTGCGTGGCTTCCAAGAATCTCTCTGCTAGCATGGTTGCCTCTCCAAGATTTTGGCAATTTTGCTGTATAAGGAAAGTGTGCAAATCTTTAGGGACCGCAGACATAAATTGTTCAAGCATTATAATGTCTAATAACATTTCTACCGTCTTTTGCTCAGGCTCCAACCATTTTACAGCTAAACCTCTGATTCTCTGACTCAGAGCCCTGGGTGTTTCACCCACTCTCACTGTAGTAGCTCTAAACATTCACCTATACTCTGAAATAGACAACCCTAGGCGATCTCTAATAGCAGCCTTTACATCCTTATAATTCAAAGCCTGGGCTGCCTGCATTGCTCTATAAGCTGCAAGCGCCTCTCCAGTTAATGAGGCTGCCAGCCTTACTGCCCACTGGGTCTCTGGCCATGCTAATGCTTGTGACACTCTTTCAAAAGACTCTAGAAAATCATCAACATTATCATCTGGAGTTAGCTTCCCAAAACTAAATGCCCCAATCCCTTGATTGAGTCCCACACTGTCCACATGTGGTGTACCAGTATTTACTGCTGGTCTTGCATCTGTTCCACTTTGGTTCTGCAGCTTAACTAGGGCTTGCACCAGATCAAGCACTGGCTTCTGCTGGTCCATTAAGGCTTTCATAGCAGTGTCCTGAGCCTGCTGTGCTATCTCCTGTTGCCTGCTAAACTGGGCTGCCATCCAATCAGCTAGTTCCCTTGGATCCATCTTGATCCCTGCAAGAAACAAAGAAAAAAAACCAAAGTGCACCACCTTCCAAACAGGTGTGTTTTTTTCTACTTTTTTTTTTTTTCAATTACCCCTGTGCCTTACTCCCATCCACCACTAGACATGCCCAGGTACTTGTTACCTTATGCCAGTGATGAATCCAGCTCTGCACAGGGTCTTTTCCTCCTGGGACAGTTTCCTGGAACAACCACTTCTCCTCCAAAGTGCAGTTGAGGGAAAATCTTTTTTTCCAGCTTTAAACTTGAACTTTAGTTGTAATCCTCAGCAAGTAAATCCCCTTTGTGCAAAAGCAATCCGAAAAACTACGCCATTTGTCAGACGGCTGCCTGGGTGAGAATCTTCACAGTCTTGGCAAGTGCATATATCTATATGATTTGCAAGGGATTGTGGGCAATGCAGTTCATTCACACCAGACACAGCTGCTCACAATAATTAGTTGTGCTTTTGGGTAAAGCCAATAAGATATTTATTTATGGGGTTATTTCTCCCAACACAGATATGCTTGGTAGCACATAAATCCGGTTACTTGCTTGCAGTGTTTAACTTGGAAAAACAAAATCAAAATCAGGAAAACAACATTCAAACTTGTCAGGCATTAGCTAATGTTTTCTTAGCATATATCAAACAACAAACGAAAAGCCACAAAGAAAGAAAAAAACTGTTCTTTTCAGGTTAACTTCTGATAACTTCCCACATAGATTCAGAAGTGATTCTCTCCTAGCTCACAAGCAATTAGGTAAGGCTCAATTGCTAGCAGTTATCCAGCTGAAACCCCTTAGCTGGCTTGCTTTCTACAGCATGGCCAGAAATCCTACACAGGAGCTTTTCTGAGTAGATTAAAGAACAAGTTTGTATTTCTTTGTGATGGTTGCTGTACTTTATAACAGAAAATCACCAAAGGAGTTTGGACAGAGAGCAGTCCATATAAACACATTCTTCATCTGCAATCATTCCCCCTTCTTCAACAAGCATGGGTTCAATATCATGGATTGGCACAGATGAATCTCTCAATGGAGCACTTTCAGGAGAATACTTGTTTCCCTGCTGTCTTTCAAGGTTATAGATCAGTGTTCATACCTGAGCTTCCATTGCTGTTAGAGTTCCTCTCTATATAGCCTGGCCAGTATGTAGTCCAGTTCTTATGTCCAGCCTTCCAATCCAGATCCCTGGACACTGGATCTCTCTTCACATACCTTCTGGCACGGGTCTTAGGGTCCCTTCCACGTGCAGCCGTCTCTCTCACAGGTACCGTCTGGAGATTCCTAGCTCTGCAGCACCATTCCTCTGGCTTTCCCCAGTCCAATGGTGTATGCTGGCCCTTAAATGCCTCCCAGTATACGTACTGCTCTGGACTCTTCTAGACCTCTCAAAGGCTTTTCTCTTCCTTCTTCCAAAGGGTTTCCTGCCCTCTCTGTCCGTCTGGTTTGGCTTCTGCTTCTGATGATCCTTCAGATGAAACTGATGACCAAGCTCAAGCTGATTCTCAGGATAAGGATAATTCTCTGTAGAATAAACTCTACTTTTATTCTGCCTAGATGAGTGCTCCCCCCTAATACAGCGCAGCTGTGCTGAATCAGGCCCTGCCCTTTGAGATGAGTGCTTAGGGATTACCTCATAGCCCTCCTGATTGAACACACGTTCCCCCACTTCAACTCCTCTAATGGCTGTTGGAAACCTGGTGCATTCTGGGACTGGTAGTCTTTTATAAGAAAATTCTGTTTTCTTATTTCTACCAGAACTGACAGGTTGCTTGTTCAGAGTCACTTCACCTTTTCTATAGCTCCTTCCTGAGCTATGATAAGGTTCCTTATCACAGGACTCATTCCGATTAAACCATGTCTATCTATATGGTCTGCAATTTTGTTTTTCTAATATAACTTCAATCGTATTGCTTGGCACCATCATCGAGCTCATAAATCTATAATTTCCTGGATCACCCCTGTAAACCTTTGATTCAACTAACCACATCTTTTTGTGTTTTATAATTTCCGCATTTTATCATAGTCTCCTTTTTTTAAATTTAAGTGCTACAACAATAGTTTCTAGCATCTTCCTTACAGTGAAAACACACTTTATTGCTTTGTGATCCCTACTGACAAATAGCCCCATAACTATTACCAGGTATTGTGTTAACAGTAAGGGCTAGATCTAAAATACTTTCCTCTCTGGTCAGTTCCTAGACCAACTGTTCCATGAAGCAGTCATTTATGGCATGACTCTCTAGTATGGCCTGATGAGACATTTACCCATTCAATATTGGGGGTCATTGAAATGTTACATTATTATTGTACTACCAAATTTTTAGCCTTCCTATTTTCTGTTAGCATTTCATTGTCTTGGTGGACTGTAGTACACCCTCATTAGTACGCTTCTCCCAATTATACATGGAATTTTTATCCATAGATTCCACATTGCAGTTTATTTCCTGGAGAACTTTTATCCTGTTTGACTGTATACTTTTCTTAACATATAGCACCAGGGGCAGAATGAGGAGGCCGTCTCAGGTGGCAACATTTTGGGAGCTGCAAAAAATGCTCCCTAAACCACCCGTTTCATTCTGCCTTAAAAAATAATTGAGGGCTGCCTGCTTCTGCTGTTACTGCCTCCACTAGAACATAAGAACATAAGACATGCCATACTGGGTCAGACCAAGGTCCATCATGCCCAGTATCCTGTTTCCAACAGTGGCCAATCTAGGTCATACGTACCTAGCAGTTTCCCCAAAAGACCTAGGTTCCGCAATGCTTGTACTGGGTCAAGCATTGATATCCTGGGTCCCTTCTTAATAATGGTTTATGGACCTTTCCTCCAGGAACTTGTCCAAACCTTTTTTAAACCCAGCTACACTAACAGCCTTTACTACATCCTCCGGTAACAAATTCCAGAGTTTGATTACACGTTGAGTGAAGAAATATTTTATTTTATTAGTCTTAAATAGTTTACCCAGTAGCTTCATTGCATGTCCCCTAGTCTTTCTATATTCTGATAACGTAAACAATCGATCTACGTTTACCCGTTTCACTCCGTTCATTAATTTATAGACTTCTATCATATCTCCCCTCAGCCATCTCTTTTCTAGGTTAAAGAGTCCTAACCTTTTTAGCCTTTCTTCATAGGAGTATCCTTCCATCCCCTTTACCATTTTGGTGGCTCTTCTCTGAACCTTTTCTAATAACGCTATATCCTTTTTAAGATACGGCGACCAGAATTGCACACAATATTCAAGGTGCGGTCTCATCATGGAACAATATAGAGGCATTATAATATCTTTTGTTTTATTTTCCATTCCTTTCCTTATGATACCTAGCATTCTATTTGCTCTCTTGGCCGCCGCTGCACACTGGGCCGAGGGTTTTAACATGCTATCCACAATGATGCATAAATCTTTTTCCTGGGTGTTGGTTCCTAATGTGGAACCTTGCATTGTGTAACCATAGTTTGGGTTGTTCTTCCCTAGGTGCATAACTTTGCACTTGTCCACATTGAATTTCATCTGCCATTTTGATGCCCAGTCTTCCAATTTATCAAGATCCTCTTGCAATTTCCCACAATCCTCTTGGGTTTTAATAACTTTAAATAGTTTTGTGTCATCTGCAAATTTGATAACCTCACTCGTTATTCCACTTTCCAGGTCATTTCCTGGGTTTGGGACAGCGGCAACAGCAGCATCATCACTCCTTCTCTTGCAGTTGCTGACCTAGACCTGGTGATAAGCAGTTCTGATGGCAGGCTGTCATTTTTTAAAAAAAGCAAAAGTGTGGGGTCTTCTTGACTCTAGCACACTTAGAAGGCCTTGCAAGTCCTGCCCTCCCCCCCCCCCCCGATGCATTTTGCATCAGAGAGGGGTGGACCCAGCAGGGCCTTCCAAGAATGCTAGAATCATGAAGATCCAATGCTTTTGTTTTTGTAATTACTATCACTACCTCTGAGAGAGGTGGCAGCTGCAGGCTGGGGGCGGAAGTGGCAGGAAGGTACAGGGCAGTTGCTGGATATTGGGGGGGGGGGGCACAGAGTTGGAGGACTGATGCCGGATGTGGGGGGGGGGACATGAGAAGAAAGGGTTGATGCTGGACATGGGGAGAAGGAGATGAGGAGAAAGGGCTGGTGGGGGAATAGAGATGCTGGGCACAGGGGAAGAGAGAGAAGAGATAGGTTGAAATGCTAGATGAGTGGGAGAGGGTGAAGGAGAAGATAGAAAATGCTGGGCATGAGGTGTGGGGAGAATCAGATGGGAGATCCTTGACATAGGAGAAGAGAGAAAAGATATATTGGACACAGGGCAGGAATAGGGAGAGAGGAAGAATGGTGGGCATGGTGGGGTGAGAAAAAGGGGATGAGGTGCCCGATGGAGGAGATAGAGGGAAGAGTCATTGGAGAGGGGAGGAGAGAAAGGAAGATGTGCTTGACGCTAGGGCAGGAAAAGTGAAAGGGAAGAGATAGTTAAAGACTGGGGAATAATGGGGTTATTTTAGAAGCCCTATTCATGCTTTGGACATCTGAAAATGAACATAGAGACATCCAAAGCATGGAGACATCACTGGAGCCATTTTAAAAAGTGGTTTTAAAGACATCCTCCAGTGTGAGATGTCCAAATAAGAATGAGGGAGTGGTGTAGTCATGTTTGTGGGTTTTCAAGAACCTGGATGTTCTCACTCAATTTGAGAAAAGCCCTGCATATCCTGAGCCATATCTAAGTTTATACCTGCTCCAGGCATGATTAGGCAGCAGAAAAGTGCTTGTTTTGCTAGTCAAACATCCAGAATGTGTGTAGAAGGAGGTACATTCCTATCCACTATATTTTCCATGTTGGCAACGAACACTGACGGGGAATGCGGGCTCTTGTTTTCATTTTGCCATGCTGATGGACATCCCCATATGCAAACTAGCATGTGATAGATGTCCCGCCCCACCTTTTGTAGTGGGGACATGTATGTGGATGACAGTAGGTGTCCATGTTGAAAATGTCAATGTTTCTAAAATCAGGCCAAAACTTAGCACCCCCAGCATTTTTCAGCACATTTTGCCCTGCACTTGGCTGCCCTTTCTAAAGTGCCACTTATTTATTTATTTTATTTATTTATTTAGCTAATTTATATCCTGCTTTTCACCAGGTCAAAGCGGTTTAACAAAAAAAGGGGGGGGGCAGTAATCAAGTCAACATGGAAGAGGGGGGCCGTCACCAAGAGGGCCAACATTGATGATTCAAACAGAAAGTAACAAATTAGACAGAGGACGTAAGTCTCTTAGTTGGTGGTGGAGAGGGTAGGTCAGGGGGGCTGGAAGTTCAGTCAGTGATAAAAGTATTTTTCTGGTCCAAGATATTCTTGAAATAGGATGGTTTTTAGTTGTTTCCGGAATGTGGTGAGGTCTCTGTTGCTTCGGATCGAGTTCGGGAGGGAGTTCCAGAGGGAGGGTGCATACAGTTCGAATGACCTGTTGTAGGTCTATTGATTGAACTTAGTTCATTCGTGGGGAATAGTGAGTGTGTTGCTGGTGCTCTAACAGGTTGGTCTGTTGGGGGTAGGCTGGGGTAGTAGAGTCCAGAGTTGAGAAGTCTGTGTTTGATGGAGGGCTTTCTGGATAAGCAGGATAGATTTGTATTTAATCCTTGCTTTGAGAGGAAGGATGTGAAGTTCTCTTAGGATTGGAGTGATGTGGTCATGTTTTTTTGCATTCTGGATGATTCTTGCTGTGGTGTTTAAGGCTGTTCATAGAGGGTTGATGTGGGTGGTGGGTAGTCCGTGATAATTCATATTACAGTAGTCCACGTGGGGAAGTGTCATAGCCTGCATGACTGTTCTGAAGTCCTTTGGGTCGATGAGTGGTCTGAGCCGTTGTACCATCTTTGTTTTGTGGAATACTGTTCTGGTAGTCTTTTTTTATCTGTTGGTTAAATGTAAGCGCTTGATTGATGATTCCCAGATATTTTATGTGGGGTTGGATTTGTATTTGGGTGGTTCCTAATATGAGGTGTGGTGGCGGGTGAAGTTAGGGTCCTTGGTCACTATGAGGGCTTCTGTTTCTTTAATATTGATGGATAGATTGCTCTCTTGTAGCCAGCTGGAGACCTCAATGAAGCAGTCTGATAGGTGACTATTTGTTGGGTTGGTGGTTGTGATGGCAGCATATAGCATTATGTCATCTGCATAGATGTGGTAGTTGATGTTATGAGCGCGTATTATCGAGCAGAGTGGCTGCAGGTAGATATTGAAGAGCATGGCAGATAGTGTGGAGCCTTAGGGTACTCCTTGGTGCTGACAAAAGGGGGGGGGGAGGTTGCCATGCTTGTGCGGATCTGCTGTTGTCTATTGGTCAGGTAGGAGTGGAACCATTGAAGTACAATGTCCTTGATGCCAATTTCCTGGAGTCTGTGTAGGAGGGTGTTGTGGGAGATGGTGTCAAAGGCTGCAGATATGTCTAGGAAGAGCATAGCATATCCAGAGTGTTTGGTCTGCGTACCTTTGATGAGGGTGTTCAGTAGTGATGTCATGAGGGTCTCGACTCCATGTAGTGGGCGGAATCCATGTTGTTGTGGGTCCAGTATATTGTTGGTATCTAGATGATCTTGGAGCTGCTGTTGGATTATCTTCTTGATGACTTTGGTGGTGAAAGGGAGGCTTGCTATAGGCCTGAAGGAGGCGAGGTCGAGGGGGTCCAGATTGGGTTTTTAGGGTTGGGCGAATGATGGAGGTTTTGAGGATGTCTGGCATGTGTCCTTGCTTGAGGGATTCATTGACAATGTGGGTTAGTGCTGCGCTTATGTCCTCTTTAGATTTCTTTATCCACTCTACAGGGCAGGGATCTAATGGAGAGGTAGTGGTGTTTAGGCAGGATATGGTGGATTCTATCTGTTCTATCTGGTGACTGTATCGAATGTATTCCAGTCTGTGCCTTTTGTAGCAGGGTAGGTTGTTGTTGTTGTTGTATTCAATTGTGGGTTGTGTGGTTGTTGGAGCTGTTTGTATTGGCATGCTAGTAGTTCCGATGAGATGTTCGGGAGCTGGTTGGAGTGGTTTGGTGTCTTTGTTAGCTTTTTGACGATCTCAAAGAGCTCACGTGGTTTGTTTATTGAAGTATTTATGATTTTCGAGTGGTAGGTCCTTTTTGCTTTGTCTGTTTCTGTGTGGTAAGTGTCTAGTTCACTCATGTATTTTGCTTTGTCGGCTTTTTTTTGGGTCTTTCTCCATTTTCATTTGGTTCTCCTGAGTGGAGTCTTTAGTCTCCGTAGGTCGAGGGTGAACCATCGGACTCTTGTTGCAGTAGCTCTGGTTGTGGTGCTATTTGTCGTTGTGCATGATGCGGAACAGATTGTAGTATTTCAGATGTTGATCAGGTCTTTGATTTTGGAGGAGTTTGTGTGGAGTTTAGGTAATATTTGTGCTAAAAAAGTCCTCTTTGTTAAATGGTTTAAATCTTCTTGCGAGTTGATTGTTCTCTTTGACGTTGGTGTGTTGGTAGATGTAGGTGATGTTGATGAGATGGTGGTCAGACCATGGTACGCATGTGATCTTTGGGTTCTTGCATGAGATGGTGCTTTGGGAGTTCAGGAATATCAGGTCAAGAGTATTCCCTTTTTCGTGTGTTGGTTCATGTATGATTTGAGTCAGGTCCATTGCTTCCATAGCACTGATGAAGGCTTCAGCATGTTTATCTTGTAGTGAGGGAAGGTTGAAGTCTCCAAGGATTAGTTGTTCTTTGGTGGTGATGGTGCTCTCTGATACATGTTTTAGTATGTCTAATAGGTCGGTACGTGCAGTGGGTGCTCGGTAGATTAGGCATATGGAGAGGTGTTTGTTAGTGAGCATGAGTATGTCCGCTTCATTGGTTGTTTCTGATGCGTGATTTCTGAGGTGGAGGTTCGACTATGCAATGATGGTTACTCCTCCTCCTCTGGCATGAGCTCGGGAGCAGTTGTGTAGACTGTATCCATTAGGTGTTAGTTGGTTCATGAGTACTATGTCAGAGTCAGTCAGCCATGTTTCGGTTATGCAGAGAATGTCAATCTTTTGGGATATGATCAGGTCTTGGAGCATGTGGAGTTTGTTTCTGACTGAGCGAGCATTGATTAGGGTGATAGAGAGAGCATTGTTGTTTGTGGGGTTAGGGGTGAGGGTTGGTGTGGGAGGTGTGTGTGTGCTGCCCCATGTGTGGGGCGGGGGTTTGGTGATGTTTGTAGGTTGGATAGGTGTGGTGTCTGGAATGGGGTGATTGGGGTGTGTGTTGTTAGTAATGAGATAGTAAGCCAAGTTGATCGGTGATGGTGTCAGTAGGTATACTGGAGCCAGGAAGGGTGGCATGGTTGCAGGTGTACCAGGGGGGCCTGAGGCAGGTCTAGGCTGCAGCGGCAGGCTTCCCCCGTTTTTTTGATGTTCTTGCTGCTGGCGTTTTGATCTCGTGGTGTCGGTGTCTGGAGAGTTGTGTGTTGACTTCATGAGTCTCGAGAAGAAGAGAGAGATGGGGAAGGAGAGGGCTTTGTTAAGGATTGAAAAGTGGTAGATGAAGTAATGAGGGAGAACTGAGGACTGGATAGTAGGAAGGAGGAGTAAATTCTGAGTTGATAGAGACAGAGAGAAAAAAACTGGTAGAAAGCTGAAAAGACAAGATTAATGCCGAGTTGTAAGGAAGTAAAGAAGACAGGAGGGGAGAGAAGTGGCAGATGGGCCAGAGATCCTAGAAAGCGAGTTAAGAGAAGCCAGAAGAAAGCATAAACCAGAGACTGAGATCAAGATTAGAGAATAAAATGGTCAGTCAACAAAGTTAGAAAAATGAATTTTATTTTCAGTTTAGTGAATGGAATATGTCAGGCTCAAGACCAGCTCAAGGGGTTGTGGCATCCTGAGCCAACTTTTGCTTTTGTGCCCCCCCCCTTGTGGTCAATCTTGGAGTATGAGCTGAGCAAATAGGGCTTTTTCATTCAGCACAGTCATTGGCTTAAGTTAAATGCACGCCTATTTGGTCTCTTCCTGAACGTTCACTATGATGAAACTAAAAATAATACGTTCAAATGAAACAAATTATGGAAAAAATTTTAGGTTTAATATTCTTCTCATTGACGTGCTAGTTCTACAGTTTGCAAAAAGGGTCTCAGACCAAACACAGCACCCTTCTCAGACTTCCGTCTTTTTTTCTTGGTGCCTCATAGCATCAATGACCTTTTATAAACTCATTGCCACTGTATTAATTACACAGGTACACTACCAAAAAACTGCCTCCAGTTTTGCAACTGATTCCTATAGATTTTGGGGTGCTGAATCCAGGAAAAATAGCCAAAATGTTCCATCACGTCACGTTTTCTTGCAAAATTAGATTTCTTACCCATATAAGGAATGTTCACATAATTTCTTTTTAGCCGACTGCAGTTTATTTTCTTGGCCCAAAATAGAGGTTGTAATGGTTAACTAACTAGAAACACTCCCTCATGATATTTTAGAGTGTTTTGTATTCATTTTATACATTAACAGGACAATTGGGAGGCGGGGGGCTAAATCCAGTACTCGCGCTGGCGCATGTTTTTTCCTGTTCGCCTCGCCTCGTTCGCTCGCTCAAACACGGTGGTTGCGACATGAACGTTCCTGTCAAATTTCAGTTTCTTGCAAGTTCATTATTACCTTTTGTTTGCTCAGTCGTAATCCAGCTTTATTCCGAAGTGGTTCACTACAGTTGTAGTTTGCAGTGCTGTGTATTTGTGATGGCTCACAGAGCCAGAGGTTGCGACAACTCTCCGGACAGTTTTTGTTTTATTTGTGGGGAATATACCGTGAAAAAGCGGCAGAGGTACATTTCTGCATTTATTAAAAAAGTATATTTCGCCTATTTCGGTTTGAAGTTAGGCGATCAAGACAAACCGTGGGCTCCTCACAAAGTGTGCAAGACATGTGAGGAAGATCTACGGTTATGGATGAAAGGTAAAAAACAAGCATTTTGTTTCGGAATACCTATGATGTGGCGTGAACAAAGAGACCACAGCAGTGACTGCTATTTTTGCTCTTGCATTGTGAAGGGATACAACTTAAAAAATAAGAACGTAATAAGCTACCCCAACCTTCCCTCAGCAATTAGGCCTATGCCTCATAGCAACGAAGTACCTGTGCCTGAACCACCAAAATCTTTGGATCATATTTGTGTGGACGGTTCTGATCATGATGAGACTCATCAGATGGCTTTTCCCGATGAGTCCAGTACTTCCGAGTTTGAAACTGAACCAGATCCAAAACCTGAACTTTTCTCTCAAGCTGAATTGAATGATTTAGTCCGGGATTTAGGACTCCCAAAAGATGCTGCCCAACTGCTAGGTTCTCGGCTTAAACAGAAAAATCTATTGTCACCAGGAACAACTTTCTATTGGTACCGCAACCGCGAGACACAATTTTTGAAGTATTTCAGCAAAGAGGAAGATTTGGTATTTTGCAACGATATATACGGAGTGATGGAAAAGTTTAAACTCAAGTATGATCCTGCTGAATGGCGGCTGTTCATTGATTCGTCAAAAGACAGCATAAAAGGTGTTCTTCTTCATAATGGCAACACATTCGCTTCAGTTCCTATTGCTCACTGTTATTCTCCAAGAAAAATACGAGAATTTGGCCCTGATTCTTCAGAAGATTCGTTATGATGAGCATAAGTGGATGATTTGTGGAGACTTTAAAATTCTATCCATGCTATTAGGGCAGCAATCCGGTTTCACCAAATATCCCTGTTTCCTTTGCTTGTGGGATAGCCGGGCCCGCGACCTACACTGGGGGAAAAAAGACTGGCCAATTCGGGAGTATTTGAGACCCGGTGAGAAAAATGTTCTTCATGAGAGCTTGGTACCTCGTGATAAAATTCTATTACCACCTCTCCACATTAAGTTGGGTCTCATTAAGCAATTCATCAAGTCCCTTCCAAAAGATGGTGAGTGCTTTCGGTACCTTTGCTCAAAGTTCCCCTGACTTTCTGAAGCAAAGCTAAAGGAAGGAGTGTTTGTTGGACCTGATATAAGGAAAGTCATTTCAGATGGAGCATTCGCTGAAACGATGTCTGAGAAGGAAAAAGAAGCCTGGGATTCCTTCAAGGATGTTGTTCTCAAATTCTTGGGGAACAGGCGGGATGAGAACTATAAGGATATTGTTGCCAGGATGCTCAATGCCTTCAAAGAACAAGGCTGTAACATGAGCCTGAAAGTCCATTTCTTGCACTCCCATGTGAACTACTTTCCCGAAAACCTGGGGGCGTACAGTGAAGAACAAGGTGAAAGGTTTCACCAGGACATCAAGGACGCAGAGAGAAGGTACCAAGGAAGATGGAACACCACTATGATGGCTGATTTCTGCTGGTTGCTGCTGCGGGAAACCCCAGATGAAAAATACGCCAAGCAGCGCACCAAGAGAAGCATTTGGGGGAAGAAGAAACGGGCCCACCAGGAGATTGATTGACCCAAGAATGACTTTAAAATCTAAATTGTGTTGACAAATATCGTGTTTTTACTAAACTTTGAAATAAAAATTTGCTAGTTATTACCACAGTGTCGGATCTCATTTATTAGAATTTTATTTTCACACCATCGGGTGTTTGTCTTCATGTATTGCAATGGTGCGGTTTGCGTTTTCTATTCTTACATACATACCTGTACAACATTTTTTGCACATTTCTTTGCTTTGCTTTGTGTCTAACCTCGCTCTTATATGCTCAATGTTTGTGCACATCTATGTGGCTGTTTTAAGTGCAGACAATTTTGCTACCATCACAGTGTGTTTTGTTGACATTACTCTATTCTTATGTGCTGCCTTGTTACAATTTTCTTTATTCTTATTTGAATAACTACTAAACAATTAGTATAAAGAATTCATCCAAGAAACTTTTATCTCGATCGCACTCAATCTGAAACGTTCACCTCAAACTGCTAACCCAATGTAGCAAAAAATCTGTACGTGATGGAGCAAATTGATTACTAGATTTGGATTCAGCACACCAAAAAACGTAAAAATCAATTGAAACATTAGAGGCAGTTTAAAAAAAAAATTTTTAGTGTACCTGTGTTATCAGGGTTGTGCTCCCAATGAAAAGCTACCGTGTCCACAACGTTTATATCAAATTCCCATTGGCTTTTCAAAAAATGGAACCTAATATGGGAGTCAGCTATCCTTTCTGTTAGTGTCACCACTGCTACACATACAGGTGTGCCGGATGCCTTGTGTTACTTAGCTTTTCTTTCTTCCATCTAGGAGCTTCCACCATTATTTATAAAGATCTCGACGATCTCCCTGGGCACCACTGAGGCGTTTCACTGCCGCAGGTTCGTCAGGAGATCACTTCTGGAGCATCTATTCCCCTGCTCTATATAAATACAAAAGTACCATCAATACCCACACCCCTTTTCCAAAACCATATTGCTTCTATTACTCTATCAATACAAAAGCAACATAACTGATCGAAAGTATGGCCCGCTGTTGTAGAATGTTGGACTATAAGAACATAAGAACATAAGACATGCCATACTGGGTCAGACCGAGGTCCATCAAGCCCAGTATCCTGTTTCCAACAGTGGCCAATCTAGGTCCTACGTACCTAGCAGTTTCCCCAAAAGACACAAGTTCCACAATGCTTGTACTGGGTCAAGCATTGATATCCTGGGTCCCTTTTTAATAGTGGTTTATGGACCTTTCCTCCAGGAACTTGTCCAAACCTTTTTTAAACCCAGCTATACTATCAGCCCTTACCACATCCTCCGGTAACAGATTCCAGAGTTTGATTACACGTTGAGTGAAAAAATATTTCTCTTATTTGTCTTAAATAGTTTACCCTGTAGCTTCATTACATGTCCCCTAGTCTTTCTATATTCTGATAGCGTAAACAATTGATCCACGTTTATCTGTTCCACTCCATTCATTAATTTATAGACCTCTATCATATCTCCCCTCAGCCGTCTCTTTTCCAGGCTAAAGAGCCCTAACCTTTTTAGCCTCTCTTCATAGGAGTAGCCTTCCATCCCCTTCACCAATTTGGTGGCTCTTCTCTGTACTTTTTCTAATAACGCTATGTCCTTTTTAAGATACGGTGACCAGAATTGCACACAATATTCAAGGTGCGGTCGTACCATGGAGCGATACAGAGGCATTATAATATCCTTTGTTTTATTCTCCATCCCTTTCCTTATGATACCTAGCATTCTGTTTGCTTTCTTGGCCGCCGCTGCACACTGGGTGGAGGGTTTTAACATGTTATCCACGATGACTCCTAAATCTTTTTCCTGGGTGGTGGCTTCTAATGTGGAGCCTTGCATCGAGTAACTATAGTGTGGGTTGTTCTTTCCTAGGTGCATGACTTTGCACTTGTCCACATTAAATTTCATTTGCCATTTGGATGCCCAGTCTTCCAATTTATCCAGGTCCTCCTGCAGTTTTCCACTTTCCTCTTGGGTTTTAACAGCTTTAAACAGTTTTGTGTCATCTGCAAATTTGATAACCTCACTCGTTATTCCCTTTTCCAGGTCATTTATGAATATGTCAAAAAGCAGCAGACCCAGTACAGATCCCTGGGGTACTCCACTATTCACCTTTTTCCATTGGGAATATTGGCCATTTAGCCCTACTCTCTGCTTTCTATCTTTTAACCAGTTCCCGATCCACAATAGTACACTGCCTCCTATCCCATGACTTTTTAGCTTTGCCAAAAGTCTCTGATGGGGGACCTTGTCAAAAGCTTTCTGAAAATCCAGATACACTATATCAACCGACTCACCTTTGTCTACCTGTTTATGCACACCTTCAAAAAAACATATCAGATTAGTAAGACAAGATCTTCCTTGTCTAAAGCCATGTTGGCTGTCTCCCATTAGGCCATGACTATCTACATGCTGCGTAATTTTGTTCTTTATGAGGGTTTCTACCATTTTCCCTGGTACTGACGTCAGGCTCACCGGTCTGTAATTTCCCGGGTCACCCCTGGAACCCTTTTTAAAAATTGGTGTTACGTTGGCGACCCTCCAATCTTCAGGTATTACAGATGATTTTAATGAAAGTTCACAGATTACCAATAGCAGGTCTGCAATCTCATATTTCAGTTCTTTCAACACTCTGGGATGTATACCATCCGGTCCAGGTGATTTGCTACTATTCAGTTTATCAAATAGTTGTAATATATCTTCCCGGTGTAGCGATATTTCTCTCAATTCCTCTGCAGTATCACCTTTAAATACCACTTCAGTCTTGGGTAACATCCCTACATCTTCCTCAGTAAAGACCGAAGCAAAGAATTCATTCAGTCTCTCCGCTATAGCCTTGTCTCCTCTTACTGCCCCTTTTACCCCTCTATCATCTAACGGTCCAATTGACTCTCTCACAGGCCTTTTGCTACGAATGTACTTGAAAAAGTCTTTATTTCGTGTTTTTGCTTCCGCAGCAAGTTTCTTTTCAAATTCCCGCTTTGCCTGCCTTATCAATGCTTTGCATTTAACTTGCCAGTGCTTGTGCTGTTTCCAGTTTTCATCATTTGGCTCTTTTTTCCATTTCCTGAAGGTTGCTTTTTTGGCAGCAACAGCCTCTCTGACCTCACCTTTAAACCATGCTGGCAGTTTTTTGGACTTTCTCCCACTCTTCTTAATGCGTGGAATACAGCTGGTCTGGGCTTCGAGGATAGTAGTTTTAAATAACGCCCAAGCTTGCTGTAAGTCTTTAACCTTTGGAACCGCTCCTTTTAGTTTTTTCCTAACTATATTCCTCATTCTATCATAGTCTCCCTTTTGAAAGTTAAAAGGTAGTACTGTGGATTTCTTTACTATTTGTTCTCCAATAATTAAATCAAACATGATCATATTATGGTCACTATTGCCAAGTGGTCCCAACACCCTTATTTCTTGCACCAGATCTGGCGTTCCACTAAGGACTAGGTCCAGTATGGCTTCCCCTCTGGTCGGTTCATGAACCAGCTGCTCCAAGAAGCAGTCATTTATTCCATCTAGAAACTTTATCTCTTTAGTTTGTCCTGCCGTGACACTGACCCAGTCGATACCGGGGTAATTGAAATCACCCATTATTACTACTCTGTTGTGACTTTTGTTAGCTTCTGTGATTTCTTTGAGCATTTCATCATCCATTTGTTCATTCTGGCCAGGCGGTCGATAGTACACCCCCACTGCCATCACCTTCCCCTTCATAAGTGGAATTGCAATCCATAGAGATTCTACAGCAAATTTTGTTCCCTGCAAAACTTTAATCCTTTCTGACTCAATGCCCTCTCTAACATAGAGCGCAACCCCTCCACCAATTTGATCAGCTCTATCATTACGATATAGTTTGTATCCAGGTATCACAGTGTCCCACTGGTTATCCTCCTTCCACCATGTCTCTGAGAGTGCAATCATATCTAACCTCTCATTTAGTGCCATATATTCTAACTCTCCCATCTTATTGTTTAGACTTCTAGCATTGGCATACAAGCATTTTAGAGACTGTATTTTATTCATATTAATCTGGCTATTGGTAGGCATGGGTAATTTGGAATCTTTATTCTCTGTCTGCTCCTTACTCAAGGGCATTTCGGCTACTATACTCCCTTTTGGAACCTCATTGCTTTTGGTAGTATCCTTCAAGGATACCTTCGTCCGAACCATGCGCTCCTGGGTGACTGTCGGCTTTCCCCTAATTTCTAGTTTAAAAGCTTCTCTATCTCCTTTTTAAAGGTTAATGCCAGCAGTCTGGTCCCATCCTGATTAAGGTGAAGCCCATCCCTTCGGAAGAGCCCCCCCTTTCCCCAGAATGTTCCCCAGTTCCTAACAAATCCAAAACCCTCATCCTTGCACCATTGTCTCATCCACGCATTGAGACTCCGGAGCTCTGCCTGTCTTTTGGGTCCTGCACGTGGAACAGGAAGCATTTCGGAGAATGCTATCCTGGAAGTTCTGGATTTCAACTTCCTACCTAAAAGCTTAAATTTAGCCTCCAGAACTTCCCTACCACATTTTCCTATGTCATTGGTACCAACATGTACCAAGACAGCAGACTCCTCCCCAGCACTATCTACGATCCTATCTAGGCGGTGCGTGAGGTCCGCTACCTTCGCACCAGGCAGGCATGTTACCAGGCGATCCTCACGTCCACCAGCCACCCAGCTATCTACATTCCTAATGATTGAATCACCAACTATAACAGCTGTCCTGACCCTCCCCTCATGGGCACGTGGCCCTGGAGAAACGTCCTTGGTGCAAGAGGGTTTTACATCACCTGGAGGACAGGTCCTAGTTACAGGATCACTTCCTGCCACACCAGGGTGATGCTCTCCTGTCATGTGACCTCTCTCCTCCATGGCAGCAGGGATGCTGCCAGACTGGAGGTGGGACTTCAGGACTATATCCCTGTAGGTCACGTCCATGTACATCTCTGTCTTTCTTATGTCTTCCAGGTCTGCTACTCTAGCTTCTAGAGAACGGACTCGCTCCCTGAGAGCAAAGAGTTCTTTGCACTTAGTGCATACGTAAGACCTCTCACCAACTGGGAGAAAATCATACATGCGACACTCAATGCAAAAGACTGGAGAACCCCCATCTCGTTGCTGGACTTCTGTCTGCATCTTAGTTTAAAGCTTGTGTTTAGGTCTTTTAAATTCTGTATATACTAAGGATTGGTGTAGATGCTTATACCAATAAAAGTGTATCTAATACCCCTAATACACCTTGTATACCTGAAGCTATTGGCGCCTCTAACTTCCTACATTTTAACCGACTTCTATGTTCACGTATTCTCACCTTTAATGGGCGTATCGTTTTTCCCACATAAACTAGTCCACAAGGACACTGTATAACATATACTACCGCCCCAGATTTACAAGTGGTATGGAACTTACATTGGTACTCTACTCCCTGATAAGTAAATGTAGACAATTCCAACGTGATATCACATATATCACACTGTCCACATTTTTTATGTCCTCCTTCTTGTGCAGACAACATTATAGGGGCAAGTATTGCTGGACTAAGCCATTCTTTTAAATTTCGACCTCTCTGCCACACACAACATATCTTTTTTCCTTCTAACCCAGGAACAGCCCTAAGGACATTCCTATGTTTATGTAAAACGCGTTGTATTTGTACACTCAACGGAGAAAAAATAGTGACGAGATTAATCTTATCAGTCTATTTTTGACTGCCCATCTGTTTTCCTCATAACTAACAAAGAACTTCTGTGATTATATAGGGCCCAACGGTATGCTCGTTTTACTACATTTGTTGGGTAACCTCTATCTACAAAATCGTTCATGAGGTTTTTCGCCAACCGTTTAAATTCCTTTATGTCGGAACAGTTCCTTCTAAATCTTAAAAACTGCGAGAACGGGATAGAGTAATAGAAGCAAGGGTAGGTAAGACATTAGATAAAACTCTATTAATTAGAGAGCAAAAGTGGATCTATAAATTCAGATCAATTATACCAACGGGACTGAACACCGCCATTGACTGAGCTGTATGCGTGTAATTTTCAGAGAGCATGGGATTGTAACAACTAAAGGATTTAGATTAATTCTATCTGATTTTTATACTAGTGGAATTTAGAGATGTATACTGATATTATTTAGGGCTTATATAAACTAATGAACTAGGCTTCAGTGATATCAGTAAAGCTTTACAGAGAGGACACTCTAGGAAAAATGAAAAAAAAACAGTAGTGTGACTAAGGGGTATGTTTACTAAACTGCGCACTTGTGCGGGGCGCACTTGAGCGCTCTAAAATGATGCATTTAAGTGCTCTTAAGCGCCCCACATGCGTGCGTGTCACATTAATGGGCCCCGCACACGTGCGATGAAAACGCGCATGTTTGCGGTGCGCTGATGTGCGATAGAGGCGGGGAAAGGCTAACGGAGGGCGGAGGAAGGCCCCCGAGGGGCGGAGAGATGGGGTCAATGGGTGGAGAGTGGGAGGGGAGAGGCTCCCCGCACAGGAGCGGTTCCGAATTTACATGTAAAAACTACCGCGAGTGAAACACTCGCGGTAGAGCGCATTTAAAGGGAAGAGAAACCATTTCCGTCAGCAATGTACAGCAAAAACGGGGAAACCTAAAAAACGTGAGCAGTGTGATACATGTGCACAGAAGAAAATTGAAAATATAAATTGAAAATGACCACAACAAATTCCAAATAAATTATAATCCTGCTGGGCAACAGTGCTATTAATGGGCAACAATAACAAACACTCCCAGGAAAGCCCCAAAAAATAGAAATGATTTTTGGAAGGGTCTACGCTCCGTAGACTCATTCAAAAGCACTGCAATGTAATCGAGCTTTCCTGGTAGTGTATTTCAGGTTGCCCATTGATATCACTGTTGCCCAGCTTGTTGTTAAATTTTTCTCCCCTTTTTTTGAAGGGCATATCTGAGTTTTATGTGCACCCGTGTCCCCATACAAGGTAAACGAGCACACAGTAAAATTGTGCAGAGCAGGGTGTCTGACACTTGCGGCCAGGTTTCCTATCTCCAGAGACTGCACTGTCTCCATGGCCACAGTGTGGTGCAGCGGACACAGCCAGTACCTGTAGGACCAGAGGGTCACAGGTTCACATTCCCAGCTGGGGCTCCTGCCAACCCAGTCCCCATAGTTTTACCCACCACTAAACAGTGAGAGTACAGACACTCTTGTATTGCAGAGAATATAAGCATGGTCCCAACACCTATATTTTATCCTACACCACACACAAACCATAACAATGGGCATTACCTACAGCCGATTCCCCCAAACTCAGTCCTGGAGTGCTACAACTCACTCAGGTCATGTGTTTTTCCCAAATAGGGACATGTCAGCATGTTGGCGGAAGGGTACAGGTGGTGGAGGGGGCGGTGGCTGCAAACCAAAGCAGACAGTGGCCTAGGCCTGTGCAGGCTGGCACCGTCCACCACAACAGACAGGCTCTGTTGGATGTACAGTCATGGAATCCCCAGGGGACACAGCATATCTGTGCCAACACGGTGGTGCAGTACACACAGACAGTGTGTGTAGGAACAGAAGGTCACAGGTTCAAATCCCAGCTGGGGCTACTGCCAATCCAGTCCACATATTTTACCCACAACTAATGCGTGATAGTAAGGACAAAACTGTATAGCTAAGAACATATGCATGGTTCATACACCTATATTTTACCACACCAATCTCAGACACCATAAACAGGCGCATTACCTAGAGCAGAGTCTCCCAAATGCAGTCCTGGAGGGCCCCACACCATTCAGGTTCCATGCTGCCTCTAATAATGATGCCTGTGCTGCATAGCTATGCACCATCCCCATGGTATGCAGATGTAGCTCATGCATATCTATGAGGGACAGCATGAAAACCCGAACAGTGTTTTGAACACCAGGACTGGAGTTGGGAAACCCTGCCGTAGAGCAGCAGCCAACAGGGCCAGACATACCCACACACACACCACAGGCCCCATGGTCAATGCCTCCTGGAGAGGCAGGACATTGGGCTTTGCCTGTATCTCCCAATACTAGCAGTTGCATACCTCTGCAATGCCACCCTACACCTGGGTATATGGTACACAGCTATCAAACGTTTCCTATGATAACTGGCAGATCTCCAGTCCTACGTAAAGCACAGTTTGCTCATTGAGCTCCACCATAGCAATCATTCAGATGTCTGCGGTGTGTGCTGCAGGTCTGGTCTCTGACAGTGTTTAGCACCCTGGGATGTGACCCCCAACAGTAATGCGTACCATATCCATGCATGTACTGTGTCCATGACTGGTGTGGTGGGTATGGCTGCTGAACCCCTCTATAGTAGCACAATGCTGGCATAGGTGTGGGGGTGGCTGTTTGTCTATCCAGTGTGTGGTGGCTGCAAACACCTTCCACAGCCCACACTGCCAGCAATGTTGCCAGTATTGGGCTGCCAATGTGCATAATGAGGAGCAAGGTACCATGGGTGTAGGCCGGACAGGGTGGCCTTGCCAGGGTGCATCTGCACAGGGCATAGGGCACTGACTGGGACATTGTGGTGCCCGGCCACCACCTACACAGACAGGGTGACCTCAGTATGTCCTGCTGAGAGATCACTCTCACCCTGACTGTGCAGTGAACACAGCATGGCTAGGCACACCCATAGTGCTATATAGTATTTCTCTCATGTGATATATATGGGTGTCCTTTTGGAGCCCAGTCACTGATTTATCTGTGTGCTGTGTATGCTGACATCCCAGTTCTGGGTGCATGTATCTCCACTGGGAACATGCACTATGGACTAGCTAGCAGACTGTTTGTAGCTGGTTGTGTCCAGATGGAGTGGTTTGCAGGGTGCAGCGGCTGATGCTGCAGGAGAATATCAGATAGTGGTGGAGTGCAGCTTACCATATCCTGGACTAATGCCTGTCTGCTATTGTGTTATGGATGTGTATAGAGCTGCATTGACTGCCCTGTGGGGTGTCTGTACCTCAGCAGGACTAGGGTTGATGTTCCACTCTAATGCCACTGTTGCAGAGAGGTATAAGGTGGATCTATTGATGGGAGACAATGTTTGGTGCCCCGGGGGGGAAAGCAGGCAGCAGTGCAGTGCGCATATCCCACCTGGGGGTCCATGGGGGCTACACCTGACTGAGACAGACAGAGATATCCATGGTGTTTGTGCAGACACTACCTATCTTACACATTAACACTGCTTTGGACCTCCCACATGGCCTCCATCAGCTATGGAAGGTGTTGTGGACCTGGTCGTAGGCGCCTCATCGCACACTCAGAGTGAGCACAGTAAACGCACAATGTGACGGTGTGTAGGTACTCTGTGCCAGTAAAACACCCAGTCAGTACCCCCTACCAGGCCGAGGTGCTGTGGGTGTGCACCAGGTCACTTCCAGCTACCAGAGCGAGGTGCTGTGGGGGTGCATTCCCCATCTTGTGTTCATCTGTGGACAGCTGATTTGCATGTGCAGTGTATCATGGATACTGGTGGGCTAACCCTATCCTGGTGAGCACAGTAGACTGTGCGGTGACGTGCAGGCTCTTTGCAGCCAGGCAGGTGCTTGCTACCAGCTATAGAGCTGTAGCACAATGGTTACTTCACTGCCTGTGAAGCCAGAGATCATGGGTTCAAACCCACAGAGGGGTTATTTGATAGGGTTTTCCAAAGCATTATTTTTCTTTAATGTACATATTTTGATGCCAGCAAAAACACCCTCAGCGTACTGTACCCATAGGGTGCCTCTGAGAGGGCTCCATAGGACACCCTATAGAGCACCTTATGGTTCCCGTCCATATAAGGTGCACTATACATTATCCTGTGACACAACTTATAGGGTGCCCTATAGGAGACATTTTAGGGTGCCATGGCGGACAGTGCACTCTATAATGTGCCCCATGGAGTGCCTTATAGGGTGCCTTATACGGCACCTTCACTTACGGCACGTGAGGGTGTGTTTGCTGGCAGCAATTAATAAAATAAACATACAGTGCTGCAGGAAAAAATATGTACATTGCAAAGCTGATGCCACAGCCAGCCTTACGTATTAGGCACCCTGGGGAGCAAACTCATGACCCCTGTATCAGCAGTCAGTGCCTTAACCATTATGCTGCACTGCTGCTCTGCTTTGCATGTCAGCGCACCTACTAATGCTTTTCATTCCTTAAACTGCACAGTGCTGCCATCATAAATATCCCTATCTCACATGTACATAGTTATCTATTCTATTCAAATTTCCGCACATGTAGATAGTTTCCCCTGTTATCCAAGTTGATTGCTCCTGTTATTTGTAATGACCAGACTCTTGTTTATTGTCGGATACTGTTTGTTTTATGTAAACCGCGCTGATCGCAAATAGTGCGGTATAGAAGAAATGTAAATAAATAAAATAAATAAATAAAATAAACAGTGCTCTGACCTTGCGGGACCTCATACGGCACCCTCTAAAGCGCCCTATAAGCTACATTCTAGGGTGCCTTGGCGGACAGTGCACTTTACAATGTGCCTTATGGGGCGCCTCATGTTAACACGCTTTGAGGGTGCGTTTGCTAGTAATGATAATTGAAATAAAAATAACATGCCCCCTACAGCACTCATGCCCATAATACACAATGCCTCAGCCAGCCTTGTTCAATGGGCACTTTGGGGGATTGAGCCCCTGATCCCTGCACCATTGGTAGGTGCCTTAACCATTGTGCTGTGGCTCTGCTCTTCTGTTTGCTCAGCAGCGCACCGCCTTATGCCGCCCCTTATTGAGATGTCTCCTAAAACAATTAGCGCGCCGCCTTATGCCGCCCAGTATTCGACTGCCTCCAAAACATCAGCGCGCTGCCTTATGCTGCTCATTATTTCACTACCACATAAATTATTGCATCAGCCAGCTGTCTTTATTGACCTCTGTGGGGGATCAAAACCCTGATCCCGGCACCATTGGTAGGTGCCTTAACCATTGTGCTGTGGCTCTGCTCTTCTGCTTGCCCATCAGCGTACCACATATGCCTCCCGCGCAGCCATCTGATGCGCTAAGGTGCGGGCCGCATATGGGCGCCGCGCACCTTAGCGCATATGCAAATCATGCATTTCCTTCTTCAGCGCGAAACGCCCACTCCTTATATGGCACCCGCACTCTACCGCGGCCCGCACTTTACCGGGGTTTTAGTAAACATACCCCTAAGAGTTTTAGAGACGTAATAGCTATCACAGGTGCAATCATTTAGAACGCTGTGAGCTAGAGTTTAAAGTCAGTCTGATATAGGCATTCTGCATGCGCGGCGTCTGAAGGATGTTTGGGAGAACCCCGCTTGAAGTTGTAAAGAACAAGAAAGACGTGGGCAGCATCAGTACAAATGATAGGTAAAATTTTAGATTTTAAATTTTTTATTTATGTTAGGTAGACAATATGGTTTTGGAAAAGGGGTGTGGGTATTGACGGTAATTTTGTATTTATATAGAGCACGGGAATAGATGCTCCAGAAGTAATCTCCTGACGAAACTGCGGCAGTGAAACGCCTCAGTGGTGCCCAGGGAGAGCGTCGAGATCTTTATAAATAATGGTGGAAGCTCCTAGATGGAAGAAAGAAAAGCTAAGTAACACAAGGCATCCGGCACACCTGTATGTGTAGCAGTGGTAACACTAACAGAAAGGATAGCTGACTCCCATATTAGGTTCCATTTTTTGAAAAACCAATGGGAATTTGATATAAAAGTTGTGGACACGGTAGCTTTTCATTGGGAGCACAACCTTGATAATTAATACAATGGCAATGAGTTTATAAAAGGTCATTGATGCTATGAGGCACCAAGAAAAAAAGACGGAAGTCTGAGAAGGGTGCTGTGTTTGGTCTGAGAACTTTTTTGCCAACTGTAGAACTAGCACGTCAATGAGAAGAAGGGTATTAAACCTAAACAATTTTCCATAATTTGTTTCATTTGAACGTATTATTTTAAGTTAAATGCCAGCACCACCATCTAACTTAATCTATGTATTCAATGCTACTATCCAACGGTACAGAACATTCAGTTAATATGGTGACTATATCGGCATTATCTATTTAGTTTAAACTGAATGTTGCTGTTATCTGGCTTACACTCATTCCTCCCCTGACATAGCCCAAAAATATATAGATAGCATTATTAGAAAAGGTACAAAGAAGAGCCACCAAACTGATAAAGGGGATGGAAGGATACCTCAATGAGGAGAGGCTTAATAGGGCTGTTCAACCTGGAAAAGAGAGAGCTGAGGGGATATATGATACAGATCTATAAATTAATGAATGGAGTGGAACGGGTAAACATAGATTGGCTGTTTATTCCTTCAAAAAGTAGAAAGACTAGAAGACACACAATGAAACGACAGTGTAACCTCTTTAAGACTAATAAGAGAAAATATTTTTTCATTCAATGTGTAATCAAACTCTGGAATTCGTTACCAGAGGATATAGTAAAAGCTGTTAGTATAGCTCAGTTTAAAAAAGGTTTGGACAAGTTCCTGGAGGAAAGGTCCATAAACCATTATTAAAGGGGATCCGGGAAATCCACTGCTTGTCCCAAGACAAGCATTGTGTCCTTTGGGGAAACTGCTGGGGACTTGTGACCTAGATTGGCCACTGTTGGAAACAGGATACTGGGCTTGATGGATCTCGGTCTGACCCAGTATGGCATATCTTATGTTCTTAGATAATATCTGACCATTTAGCAATAAACAGCTCAATATTACAGTATCTCTATAGTTTTTTTAAATACTAGCATGAAGCAGGAAATGCTTGTTTTGATGTCCTGAAAACACTCCATTGCTGGCGGCTTTACCACGGCACAGCTGTGGGAGCAAGGTAAAATGCTCCTGTAGCTGCGGTAAATGTTAATGCGGCAGCAGTGGCAGGATGGGCAGAAGGAAGAGGCCACGTGCTGTAAGTAATGAGGGCAAGCCAGTGAGGCAGGCTTCTTGTGCCCTTACTTCTTCTGTGCCCTGAGCCAGTGTCTCACTGGCTCACCTCTTAAGCTGGACCCGGTTAGTCTTTAAAATTTGCATGGTCTGCCTTTATATTTTGCACAGTACAGGGGCATATTCATCTTCTTCTATTTCCCTGGTGCTGTAGAGCATGCACGGATGTACCCATGGGTGGGCCTGGGTAGGTCATAGCTCTTTCACTTTGCTGGCAGGCCCATCCAGTCTGCCGCAGCGAACAGTTGAATGAGGGGACAACTGGAGGCAGTGCCAACATCCGCACTGCTTTGAGCCTACCCATATTAATCCCAGGCCTTCCCAAAAAATCAGTTACGGCTATGCCATTGATGCAGATTCTAACTTCTTGGGGTTTCAGTTAAATTTTTGTCTACATATGTCTATTTTTGGTCTGTGGTAATATATTCCTTACTTGGAGAGGACTCTATCTATGTTTTGCATTTGTGACTGAGGCTATGTGTTCTGTTAGCATGGAGTTTCTATGTAGGGATCTGTAGTAATCCGGCTTGTTCAGTTTTCTGAATAGGAATATGGATGTTCTAAAGCCCACTGCAATATTTATGGTGCTGCTCTTTTCTGGGTAAGCTCCTTGTGTGAGTTTTGGAAGTTGATGCCATTATGGTATGGTAGATTTTCTTTATAGATCCTGAGTAATCTTTGTAGGGTTTTCTATTACTTTACAATATGCCCAGAACTGGTTCCGTTTATATTATGATCAGCAGTGCAGTCACCACGATCGGGGTCAAGCTGGAAAGCACGCGGCTGAACTCCGCCTGCTCTCCAGTCCCAGCCCAATCAGGGGCTCACTGCCAGACTTTAAACTACAGGCACCATCGGGCACGAAGATCAGCAGTGCAGCCACCACCACCGCTCCCCCGATCGGGGTCAATCTGGAGAGCATGCGGCTGAACTCCGCCTGCTCTCCAACCCCAACTACAGGCACCATCGGGTGCGCCTGCGCCTGGTGGAACTGAGCCTGAGTGCCTTAACAGAGGGCCCTTTGGTGTGGCCCTTAGGTGGGGACCTGAGGTGGGGACAATATTATCCACCATACACTGCCTTGCACTGCAGCACACAGCACCAGAATAGATCTTCTGTGACACCCCATGTCATCTGAATCAGCAGCGCCAATCCAGCTAGTGATTGAGGGCATCTATCCAGCAGACGTGAAATTTAGAGCTGAAGAGCTTCACCGCCACCAAAACATATGTGCAAATTGATAACTGCTATCACAAAATCCACCATACACTACATAATTACTTTAAACATTGCTTCCGAACCCCCCATCCTACTGCCCTGTCTCTGAGCCCTACAATTAGATAGCAGTGATATTGTTCCTTAAGATTCTAGCGACCAGGAATTCCACCACTCCAGCCTCTAATTGCATTATCGCTTGAACAATGACACAATCTTACCTGAACATAATTACATACCTCTGCAATCTCATTCCATATTCTGATACAGAGTTTACTTAACATCCTAGTCTCCTCCACAAGATACTCTAGCTAACTACATATACCTAAACAAAGACTTACTTCAAATCAAACACTGCATTAATTTACAACACCAACTATAACCCGATACCATTATATTTGTGAAAGCAGCCCATCAAGCACCTGCCTAAATAGCCGACATGAAGTGGATTCAAGTTGCCCTACTCCTATCCTTCACAGCAGCTCTCCTATTAAGACCAATCAAAGCAGCATACAGCTAGAACGACTCAATTCCAATCCTCTATAGGCCCAGACAACTACTAGCAACTCAACCCTTCTTCTCCAACCCTCATAAAAGACCACACCGCCTCATCCGCATACACACAAATGAAGCCACTCAGGTTCACATAGCAACTAAGCAGTAAACTCACTCAGTGTGCCTTAATAAATGCCCGCTCTATTCGCAACAAGATTCACACTATATCAGATTATATGCATGACAAGGAAGTGGAGAATATGTGTATAACTGAATCATAGCTTACAGACACGGACAACATCCTAATAAACCAAATCACCCCAACTCACATGGATGTCCACCACTCCACTAGAGCAGGACATAAAGGAGGGGGTACATTCATCTTAGCAAATAAACAATTAAACCTCAAAATCATCAGTAGTCTTTCCACTTCCACCCTAAACTTCATAACTCTGGAAAGCAAAGATCTTACAATATGCCTAATTTTCAGAGCCCCCACATCTAACCCAGACGACCTCTCAACTATAATTGAGCTGGCCACCAGGCATACTAACAAAGGAAAACTACCAATAATCCTAAGTGACTTCAATCTAAACTCCCTAACCTCAGCTCAAGCCACCAAATTCCTTGAAGCCTTAACCTCCTTGGATCTCTCCCAAATCATTGCAACATAGACTCACATTGGCGGAAACACCCTGGACCTGTTTTTTGTACCAGCCACTTTCCACTCCCTTGATTTTCAAATCTCTGATCAAGTAACCCCTGTACCATGGTCAGATCACTACATGATATCCTTTAACCTTCCTATCAACCCCCCGCAGCCTAGACAGCACTGCTCAAACTCCTACCGATGCTTCAAAGAATTTGATAAAGACACACTACTCGATCAAACAATCCCCAAGCTTGAAACCAGCTCCATGGAACTCCCTTCGCTGATAGAGAACTGGAACAACACCTTTTCACTATCTGCCAACAAATCCAAGAGCTTCCAAATGGGAAAACAAAGCCCCATGGTACTCTCCAGAAATCAAACTGGCAAAGATCACCTTAAGAAGGCTTGAAAGATGATGGAGGAGAACTAAAGCACAACCAGATCAAATAGAGTACTTGACAAAGCAGCGAGAATACAACAAGCTAATTCTTAACAGCAAGAAACAACATCACACAAACATCATTATGAGTTCCCTAAACCGTCCCAGAGAGCTTTTCTCCATAGTGAAGGAACTATCAGGAGCTCCACAAAGCCAAGACATAGATGCTCTAACTCCAGAAACCTATGCATCCTGTCTCTGAAACAAGCTCTCCTAAACCAACCTATCTCATCTTCGACTGAACAAGATCACCCTAAATTTGGACTTCATTCTACTCAGTCACCGAAGATCTCTGCACCAAAACCCTAAAATCCTTGAACATGACTACATCCCCTCTGGACCCATGTCCAACCCTCCGGATAAAGGCAATAGCACAAGACTTAGTAACAACACTCGGCAAAATAATAAATGTATCCCTTGCACAAGGAATCATGACATTTCCACTGAAAATCTCCTCCATAAGACTACTACTGAAGAACAGCACAGCTGACCCAGCCTCTCCTGCCTCATATCGCCCCATATCCAGCATCCTGCTCCTATCCAAATTAACTGAAAAGAGGGTCCAACATCAGCTATGACCCTCAACAACACAGATTCCGAGAGCTTCATGGGGTGGAAACTTTATTAACATCCCTACTGAACACAGTGCTTAAAGGAATTGAAGACATCAAGAAAGGCTTCATCCTCATTTTCATAGACATAACATCCACCTTCGATTCTATAATTCACTCCATCCTACTGGACAGGCTAAGTGAAATGGGAGTAAGTGACATACCATTGTCATGGTTTTGCTCCTACCTTTCTGATAGACGATCCCAAGTCAAGATAAAATGCAACACTTCAAGACCTTTCCCACTAAAACAAGGTCTTTCCCAAGGCTCAGCACTCTCTGCTCTCCTCTTCGGCATTTACATACAGCCAGTTTGCAAAATATTAAAAGAATACAAAATACACTACCACCTATATGCAGACGACCTAATGATATACTCCACTCTGGACATCAGGAATCCCGATTACTCTGCCATCTCATCCTGCATGACAGCAGTCACAGAATGGTTAATACAACGCAATCTGGAAATCAACTACAATAAATCTGAGGCCCTCATCATCATGAGAGACTCCACATTCAACCCCCCAGATAACCTACCAATAGGAAACAGATCAATCCCAGTGAAGAGAGAGGTAAAATACTTAGGAATATACCTTGATCAGAGACTCAATTTCCAATCTCACATCAGCAAAATAACCTCCAAAGTCTACTAAAAAATGAAAATTCTGCAATACCTTCAATCTCTACTCGAACAAAACCACTTCCGCTCCATATGTCAGGCTCTAATCACACCACAGCTCGATTATTGCAATATAATTCTACATGGTCTACTCAAATGTGCAATCCAAGCCTTACAACTGGCTCAAAATGCAACAGCTCGATTAATTGCAGGAACTAATAAACAAGTTCATATCACCCCCCATACTAGAATCCCTCCATTGGCGCCCCATTAGATCACAAATAAAATATAAGGCAATAATGACGGCATTCAAAATATTACACAATCTGCCGGCTGCCTAAAGAACTTAATCAGAAGAGTCCCAGACACTAGATCAAGGAGGACACAGCACCAAAACTCCCTCGCAACCACCACAATATCTATGTGCACCTCTCAGAATGTGCTCCATAGAGTGTTTGAACTTTACATTCCATCACTATGGAACTCTCTTCCACATCACCTGAGAGCAACTAGAGACGTTACCACCTTCAGAAATTTCTTAAAAACCCATCTATTTACCGAACACTTCAACACCATAGAAGTCAAGTAACTTATCAATAAATCCAACAGATTGCCCAATGGACAAATCATCAAGCCTCTGTAAAGAGTTCAAATATCCCTGTAAAGAATTAAAATGTTATATGTATACACTGCTGTTAATTGCTATTGTAACTAGTTCTGATGAAACGTTCCATGTAAACAAAGTTATGTTCGTTGTAAACCACTTTGAGAATTTGAAAAGCAGTATATAAAAAATGTTAAATAAATAAATTACTGGTACTGAGATGACACCAGAATCAGAAATTATTTTTGGTAAGTAGATTTCTGTAGAAAATGTCCTAGTTCTACTCTGCATCCATTGTTGGGAGAGGAGTTTATTTGTATGTAGTATATATGTTCAGCAGCAAAAAGTGAGAACCACAGCGTAGTTCAAAGCACCAAAATAAAATTAGCTATAATACTTTTATTTTGATGTTATTTAACTACACCGTGGTTCTTGCTTTTCTTTTTTTTCCTTAGTGTGTGATCACCTTGCATCTCCCTTGTCTTGTGCAAAATACGTATATATTTACATTAAATACCATGCTGGTCCAGTGTGTAGTGTCAGGAGTCAATATGCTTTATATTAGATTTCCAGACTATACAATTAAACTGCTACAATTTTTGCTGCATATAAACATCACTGCAAAGTTAAGATAAATATTATACAGCCTGGTAATATATTGCTTTCTTTATTCTTGGGGCAACCACTTGACTGATGTTCTGAGTGAGGGGACCCCCTGTTTCCTGACTAGAGTTCTGAGGAGGCCCTTCCATTTTGGCTACCTAGGGGGTGGGGGAGGATACCAGCTCATCTCTTGTCTCAGGCATCAGATTTTCTTGGACTGCCCTTGTATAGCACTACCTCTCCATCAGTTTAATCTACCCTCTCATTTTGATATAATTTGTATCCTATATCATGGGGTTCATTTGGTTGTCCTCCTTCCACTAGGTCTCTGAGATTCCTATTATGTCTAAGTATTTATTTACTATATCATTCATTCTAACTCTTCCATCTTGTTTTTTAAATTTCTGGCATTTGCAAACAGACAATTTAAAGAATTATTTTTAGTTATATTCACAATGAGGCCAATTCCATTCAGGGCACATCCAGCCTGTCTGGATGTCCAGAATCTGGATGGGCTGGATTTGTACCCGATTCTGATCCCGCAGGGGCTAAACATCCCTGTGGGATCAGAATTGGGTGCAACTGGCATGGATGGGCAGATTGTGCCCCGATTCTGGGCCTCTGTGTGCCCTCTACCCGCACAACCTGCTCGAGGCGCCTGCATGGCTCCTGGTGCCGTGGCGTCCTGTCATCATGGCAGTGGTACACTATGCAGAGGCCCTGATGAACCACCGGCATCATACCTGGCATTCCTCACTGCCTGATACCCGAAGGGACCTACTACGGCCTAGATCAGTGGCAGGGCATCTCCACTGCAGCTACTGTCCTCGTGGGGGGGGGGGGGGTCCCACCAATGTAGGTTGCTGCCCTCCGAATAAGTCCCCTGTCTAACCTAGCAATCCCAAACATACAGGGCCTTAACTAGAATAGGCCCTGTACATCCGGGTTGGGGGTCACACCTCTGGCTCGCCCTCGCTCTTCCTCCAGCCAACCCCCTCCCACCCTCATACAGAGCTCCCTGCACATCTCACAGTACGTACGGGGAGCTCTGCACTCAGAATCAGGTCTAGGGGAATAGCGGGGGCTGGATGTCCATATCGGATGTCCAGCCTCTGCTATTTGGGATCGGCATGACCCCCAATCTGTGTAGCAGCTGATGGGAGTAATTTGAAAAAATGTATCTGTTCTTTATTTACAGTAATTACTTCTGGGATACTTCTTCAAGGCTGTTTTTGGGTTCTCAGCCCCTTAGTTCTGCCTACTACCCATGTGTATTATAACCACTAACTCTAAGATCCGTTTTACCTTAGACCTGTTTGTTGTACTGTACAGTGCTTCTTCTTTACCTCATAAAACTTGCAGTCTTGTTGCTTTAATCAGTTTTTATGTATAGTGCCCTTCCTCCAGGCTTTCTTACAAGCCTGTCCTTCATAAATACATTGTAGCCCTGTACAATTATATTCTAATCATGTTTCTCCAGTCAGCCTCTTTTATGACTTCCTTTAGATATGGAAATTTATATCCCGTACTGTGGGAATTAGTATACATAGCTTTCAGATGGTGCCCTTTTCATCCTGTTCTGTTCAAGACAGTGTTTAATGTTTGACTTGCTATCCTAAGGAATTTGCCCCATTAAAACTATCCTAATATAAAGCTCTCATCAGTAGCTTAATCTATGAGTGGGGGATGATAAGTCTCTGGCCTTTTAACGAAACAGAAAGCTACAGGCACACTTCTGTTCCAGAGGTCCGAATGATCTCTCTGCAGTTTCATGTTATTTGGTACCTTGAGTGGAAGGTTATGGGGGAGTTTGTATTTATGCACATGCTTTTGAAAATAACTGTGTAATGTATACATTTATCCAGAAAATTTGTTTGTGTTGTTGTTGTTGTTAAGTGCCGTCGAGTTGGTGTCGACTCATGGCGACCCTCTGGATAGTTGTCCTAAATTGTGTTTGGTCTTCAGTCAGGTGGCTCATTGTTGACAAACTGGTACCCATAGCTGCTGTTATTGTATTGATCCATCTCATTCCTGGTCTTCCTCTTCTGCGTTGACCTTCTATCTTGCCAAGCATGATGTCTTTCTCTAATGATCTCTCTCTTTGCATGATGTGTCCAAAGTATGAAAGTCTAATTCTTGTCATCTGAGCTTCTAAAGAAAGCTTAGGTTTGATCTCCTCTAGTACTGACTAGTTTGTTCTTCGGGCAGTCCATGGTATACGCAGTATTCGCTGCCAGCACCATAATTCAAAGGCATCAATTTTCTTCCTGTCTTTTTCACTGTCCAGCTTTCACATCCATATGATGTTATTGAAAATATCATGGCTTGAATGAGTCGAATCTTTGTATGGAGAGAGACATCTCTGCTCTTGAGAATCTTGTCTAGGTCTTGCATAGCCATTCTGCTAAGAGCAATGTGTTGTCAGATTTCTTGACTGCTTGTTGCTTCTTTATTGATAGTTGATCCAAGTAGGTTAAAGTTGTCCACAATTTCAATTTCTTCTCCTTCAATGATGAACTTGTTGATTTTGCCAGTTGCCATGATCTTTGTCTTCTTTATATTAAGGTGCAGGCCCATTTTAAGACTATGTTTCTTGATCGTGAGAAACAAATGTTTCAGATCATCTTCACTTTCAACTAGTAATGTGGTATCATCAGCATAGCGAAGGTTGTTGAGTCTTCCACCAATCTTCACACCTCTGTTGTTTTCATACAATCCTGCTTCACTGATGATTTGTTCTGCATATAAATTAAACAGGTAGGGGGAAAATATGCAGTCTTGTCTTACACCTTTGCTTATTTTAAACCATTCCGTTTCTCCTTGTTCCATTCAAACTGTTGCTTCTTGATCAATGTACATGGTGTGCAAGAGAACGATCAGGTGTTCTGGTATACCCATGCTTGTTAATGTGGCCCAGAGTTTCTCATGGTTTACACAGTCAAAAGCCTTGCTGTAGTCAATAAAGCAGAAATAGATATCCTTTTGGTATTCTTTAGTCTTTTCAAGAATCCATCTCAAATCCACATTGATGTCTCTCGTTCCTCACCCTTTCCTGAACCCTGCTTGAACTTCAGGTAGTTCTTGTTCCAAGTATGGTTGTAGTTTCTGTTGAATAATCTTCAGTAGAATCTTGCTGGCATGTGGGATCAGAGCAATTGTGCAATAATTTCCACAGTCAGTTGGATCACCTTTCTTTAGTATTGGTATAAACACAAATCTTTTCCAATCAGTTGGCCATGATGTTGTCTTCCAAATTTCCTTGGAGAGTTTAGTAAGTATGGTAACAGCTGCATCAGATTGCTGTAATACCTCCATGGGAATGCATCAATGCCTGGTGCTTTGTTCTTTGATAAGGCTTTCAACTTCTTCTTTCATCACCAATGGCTCCGGATCATAAGGTACAGGTTGAAACAGCTGTTGGTCCACTTGAACTTTATCATATAATAACTGTGTATATTCTTTCCACCTTTTCTTGATCTTCTCAGCATCATTCAACATAGAACCTTGAGCATCTTGTAACATTCCAATTCGAGGATGGAATTTTTTCTTTAACTCTCATAGCTTTAGGAAAGCCGATTTTGTTTTTCCTCTAATAGCTTCTGCTTCTATTTCCTTGAATGTGTCATTATAGTACTTTTCCTTGTCCTGTCTTGCCGCACATTGGAAATCTCTGTTGAGTTCTGCGATTGTCTTTCTTTCTCCTCTGGCTTTAGCTTCTCTGCGTTTCTGGGCAATTTTCAGAGTTTCTTCCATCATCTATTTTGGCCATTTTTGCTTTTTCACCTTTTGTAGAGACTTCTCACTTTCTTCCAACACAACCATCTTTATGTCATTCCATAACTCTTCTGGAGCTCTGTCATTTGTATCTAAAGCAGCAAATTGATTTTGCAGCCAGTCTTTAAATTCGAGTGGTATATTCTCAAGGTCATATTTTGCTGCATTCATGAGTGGTTTGCTCTTTTTCAACTTTAGCTTGAGTTTGCATACTACTAGTTGGTGATCTGTACAACAGTCAGCTCCAGGTTTTGTCTTTGTTGATGTTATAGAGCTTTTCCATCATTGACTTCCACAGATGTAGTCAATTTGATTTTTGTACCATTCATTGGGTGAAGTCCATGTGTACAGTTGCCACTTGTGTTGCTGGAAGAAGGAGTAGAGGAGTAGCCTAATGGTTAAGAGCACTGGCTTGGAAACCCAGAGACCAGGGTTCAATTCCCACTAGCACTCCTTGTGGCCTTGGGCAAGTCACTTAACCCTCCATTGCCTCAGAAAAATCCAAGTTATCAATGTCCCTGTTTAATATACATTACCAAGTTTAGGTTTCAACATAAACCACTTTGATTGAAATGATAAAGCAGTATATAAAACCTGTTAAATAAATAATTAAGGTGTTTGAGATGATTAGATCATCATTGGCCTTGCAGAATTCTATCAGTCTTTCTCCAGCTTCATTTCTGTTGTCAAGTCCATATTTTCCAACCACTTTGCCTTCTTCTTTGTTGCCAACTTTTGCGTTCCAGTCACCCATGACTATCAGGATAGCCTGTTTGCATGTTCTGTCAATTTCAGCTTGTACTTGTTCATAGAACTCATCAATTTCATCCTCTTCTGCGTCTGTTGTTGGGGCATATGCTTAAATTATAGTTGTGTTGATAGGCATTCCTCGCAAACGAATAGAGATTAAGCGTTCACTGACTGCATTGTATTTGATTACAGTTCTTGCAAGTTTCTTCTTTATTATAAATGCAACACCATTTCTTCTTTGTCTTTCATTTCCAGCATAGTAGACCATGTGATCATCTGATGCAAAGTGCCCGATGCCAGTTCATTTCAGTTCGCTGACACCCAACAGATCAAGTTGTACACATTCCATTTCATTCTTGACCACCTACAACTTCCCTTGGTTCATGCTTCGTATGTTCCATGTCCCAATATGTAACAGCTTCTGACTCTCATTTCATGCTCAGCTACATCAGCAGTCAGACGTCCTGAGGACTTTGATCCAACAAGCAAGAGTGGAGGATGAACACAGATGCTTTATTGAATCCCCAACGCGTTTCGGCAGATGCCTTCTTCGGGGGGAGGATACTTTAATACATATAAAACAAAACATATCATAAAACATATTAAAAACATAATAAATCAAAAACCAAAATTAAACGGGCATAACCACCGTAAATGTTCAAATTAACAAATGAATAAACCAGTGAACAATACAGTGAAATAAAACCACAAATATGAATAAATATATAGAAAGGTATATAAAACTGTATAAAATATAATAAAATAAAGTAAAATAGACGCAGGGCAAAAAACGGAGTCTCAATAAATATCAATATATAAACATGCAACATATTACTCACATTAAAACACTGTGGGTACAAAGACCATGATGGTAGATCCTCTTATATTGTAGCTATCACCATGAACTGGAAACAATAGGCTCTTGCAAAAGAAAACTGTAGTATATCTAATAAAACTGCAACATAACAATTAAAATTGACAAAGAGATCTGTGAAGAACATAAACACAGAGGTGGAGATGCCAACAAGATATTGCTCAAATTAGAGCAGAGATATATCTATGAACTTAACAGTTTGGAACCTAATGGACTAAATCAAGAGATATATAAGAACTACCATAGAGAGTGACACCAAAGGTCCTTCAAGTCCAGTATTCTATTTCCACAGTGTCCATTCCAGTTGCAAGTACCTGGCATATTCCAAAAGTACAAGTTATCATGTGAATCTTTGATTACATTGGGTGTTCAAGCACTATATACTTCGATTCCTCAGGGTGAGGCCTATAGTTTTGAAAGATGTATAGGAACAAACGCCTATGACCACATTAAGTTCCTACAGATTTTCTGGTGTCCTTAGCAATAATTGCATTGAATGTTTTTAGTTTCAGGATTATTATTTTTTGCAAGCATCTGGTACAGTGATGGGAGCAACCTTTGCCCTGTGCCCCTGTTTTAGTGAATTTATATATAGGTCAATTTAAAACAATGAATTCAAGAATCTCTATAATGAGAGCATTGTGATCTGGAGAAGATATATAAATGGTGTTTTTAGGCATTGGGCCAGAGATGAGAATGTATTAAAGAATTTCTATGGATGGTTGAACAGCTGTAATGCATTTATTCAGTTTGATATGCATTGTGATTCCTCCACTTTTTCTTTTTTGGATGTTTTGGTTACTAGAGCTAAGGATAGAGTAGTCACTACAATATATATTAAGCCCACTGACCAGAACATGTTGCTCCAATATGAGAGTCGTCATCCTAGAAGACTAGAAGATAGTCTCCCATTTTCAGTTTCTGTTATATAGAAGGATTTGTTCAACTGATGAAGACTTTAAATATAAAGCTGATAAACTGAAACGCAAATTATTAGCATGGGGTATCCACCCATAATGGTTGATTCTGCTTACAAGAGGGTTCTATATAAGAATTGTGACTTTTTGCTTGATAGCAATTTCAACATATATACTGATAGTGATGAGGTTATGGTGTATATTCTGCTCATTTTGTATTATCTGCACATACTATTTCAATTTTGAAACAGCATTGGAAGATTTCAGCTATACATTCTGCTTTTGAAAACAAAAGGTTATTGATAGCACAATGTAGAGATCCCAATCTGAAGGAATATCTGAGACTTACAATACCCTGGTTAAGAACTAATGAGACCATGATTGAGAGAGGTTACTATAAATGTGATATCACATAGATTGCACTCTCCACAACAGTGATGGGTATGGGTGGTAAGATACACAAAATATATTGAAAGACAACTTGCACTTCGACCTTTGTGCTATATGTCTTGAAATGCCCTTGTAAGAAGATATATGTGGACAAAACAACTCAGAAATTAGGTCACAGGATGGTTGAACATAAATCTCAAATTGTTAATAAGAAACTGGAAGTGGCACTGGTGGCTCACTGTATTGAGTATGAGCATTCTTTTTCATCACCAAAATGCATGGCTATCGACCATATTCCTATCAATAGATGAGGAGGATATCAAGATGAGTCTCTCTGGGGCAATATCTCCAAATGGGTGAGTTTTGCGCATACCATGACAGTCATGAACCTAAGCCAGGGTATGTGGAGTATGATCTCAGTTTCTCACTTATAATGCTTGGTGTAGTATTTGCATCATGCCAAAGAGAGCCTCCTGGAGTTCATAAGATGTCACATGTATGGCTAATTTATCAAGGTGTGCTTGGAAATTCCTCTTAATTAGGCCCGTGGTACCCAGCACAATGGAAAATAACTCTGTATCTTTCTGCCACATTTTTCTTGTTTCTGACTGCATCTCTTGGTACTTGAAGATCTAATCCCTCTCAACGCGATTCATAGAGTAGTCACTTGGAACTGACACCTTTATAATCAATGCTGTTCTGGTGTTTTTCTCCTTTACCACTATATCCAGCTTCATTGCATCCATCTTTTTATCAGTCAGAATGGGAGAATCCCAGGTGATCATGACCTCTTCATTTTCTATAATTCTTTTAGGGTCATGATCCCAGTGCTTTTCAGGCACAGAGATGCTATAGTGTTTACAGAGTTTCCAATGGATGAGGCATGCTACTTTATTTTGCCTTTCCATGTAGAAATTGTCGACTATTAGAACTTCACAGATAGCTATGAGGTGAGTCACTGTTCCCAGCTCTTTCCCACAGAAGCGACAGTTTTGCCAATTTTTTCAATGCTTGTTTTAAACCATCTCGTCTGTAAATCACTGTTCTGGGTAGCAATTATCTCTTGTCCTTTGGTTTCAGTTCACCTCTTCTTAACCATTTATGTGTCCATTCTTGATTGACAAAGTGTTCCTGAAGTAACACTCTGTATTTCCCACTGTATTTGTGCATTTGCCATGTGTTTTTCCTTGTTTGTTAATTTAGTTCTTTGTAGAGTTTTTTCTCTTGTTTTACAAATTCCATTACTTCCTTCTCTGTGTATGCTCATGGAGTCTCACTCATTCCTTCCAGTCATCCGAACGCTTATCCAAGTTTGATGATGGAGACAAATTCTGAACATTTACTTTCATATTTCATCACTTTTTGCGCATTTGAATCTGATGATGCAGGAGGTAAGCCTGGAGGCCTAGGATAGTAGCTCTGTATGCGCAATCAATCTTTATGAAGCCTAGTCCTCCATCTCTGGGATGTACAGTCCTGGCATACACTGATTCTGGGAAAATTAATTCGTGGGCATGGAGGAATTTTCTTGTTTGCAAGATCTTTGCAAACAGTCCCAAAGCTGTATGTGAGTACAGAAATTGCCAGCTGATTAATGGTCTGTATCTTATTCCATGATTTTAAAGCACTTTTCAATAATGATTTTAATCTCCTATAGTATTCTTTACTGAACTTTTCTCCAAGTAATTTCTGCTTGAGTGTCATTCCTTCTTCTATTCCGAGATATTTACATATGCTTTCCTGTTCAAGATACTTGATGTCACAGCCTTCAGCCACGCTTCGACCACACCTCAGCCACAGCCCTCAGCCCGCTTCGACCACATCACTCCCCTCCTCATCGGTCTCCATTGGCTGCCCATACCCTTCCGGATCCAGTTTAAAGTACTCATTTTTGTCTGCAAGGTCCTGCACACTGGTGTCCCTCACTACCTCTCTGACTTGGTCTGCCTCCACGTTCCCCAACGCTCCCTCTGCTCCATCCACGCCAACCACATGTTCCTCCCCTCCCCCGCCTCTGCCCATCTAGAATCCACATGTTCCGCTGCCTTCTTTTTCCTCGGCCCCAGGCTCTGGAATTCGCTTCCCCCTCCCTCTGCCTTGAACCGTGCTTTATCAAATTTAAGGCCTGCTTATAAACCCACCTCTTCTGTACTGCCTTCGACCTCCCCCTCCCCCCCGCGGCCCCCCCCTTTAAGCCTCCTGTCTTGGTCTGTCTGCCTCAGTTTGTCTGCTCCTTTCCCGCCTATTCTTTGCCTCTTCTTTATCTTGTAGTATGTCTTGTATATAGTTACCCCGGTTATCCAAGTTATTTATGCCCTGTTACCTGTAAACTCATACGTGTTGAATGTACTGAGCATTTTGTTACATGTGAACCGCGCTGATGATGAATAGTGCGGTATATAAGAGACTGTAAATAAATAAATAAATAAATAAATAAATCTTTGATTCTGTCCCTTTCCTATCATTTTAATGGAGTTCTGTTTCCTTTCTCTTTCTTTTCCAGCAGCTTGTCTGGATCAGTTTTACTCATTGTAAACTGCTCTGGTGCCTTTGGTGTGGGCGGTATATAAAGAAACAAATAAAGATAAAGATAAAGAAATGTTTTCCGTTTTGCTCAATTTTCCTCTAAAAAGGTTGCTTTACGACATTTGTAGAGACCAAAGGTCATTCTGATGTCATCAGAAAAGCTTTTCACCACACGGAGTTGCTCTGTTGGTCGCTGGAACTATAGAGCTTTAGATCGTCTACAAATAATAAATGAGATGTTACCCCAGTTAACCAAGTTATAAACCCTGTTTCTTGTAAGTCCAGTTCGGATGCCGTCTTCACTGTACAAAATTGTTCTAATGTAAACCGAGCTGATTTTAAAGAGCGCAGTATAGGAAAACCTAAAATAAATAAAATAAATAAATAACTGTTGTTTCTGGGTTGTTACCTTCCTTAGGGGTATGTTTACTAAACTCCGAAATTGTGCGTGGCCCCGTTAGTGTGCCTGTGCCATATAAGGAGTGGGCGGTTCAGACAGAAAAAAGAAAAAAAAAACGGGAGAAAGCGACCGTACTTGTGCGCGTCGCGCAACTGTGCGGGGTCCGTATTAGCGCGTGGGAAGGCTAAGGGGCATGTTTACTAAAAACCGCTAATTTGCGCGCCGCAAAATAGCGCACGGCAACGCAGCATTGAAACGCACATAAACGCGTTTAAACGCCCCGCACACGTGCGTGTCACCCCCGCACAGGTACGCGGCACACTAACGGGCCCCGTACAAGTGCGGGCCCGCAAATGTACGATAGAGGCGTGGAACGGCTAAAGAAGGGCGGAGGAAGGCCCCGGAGAGGCGGAGGGACGGGGTCAATGGGTGGAGAGTGGGAGGGGAGAGTCTCCCCGCACAGTACCGGGCTAGAATTTCCATGTAAAACTACCGCGAGTGAAACACTCGCGGTAGAAAGCATTTAAAGGGAAGAGAAACCATTTCCGTCATCAATGTACAGCAAAACCGGGGAAACCTGCAAAACGTCAGCAGTGTGATACATGTGCACAGAACAAAAGTGCAAATAAAAAGCGAAAATGACCACAAACAACATCTAAAAAATTAAAAGTCTGCGGGGGAACAGTGCTAGCAATGGGCACAAATAAGAAACACACCCAGGAAAGTTTACAAAAAAATGAATGAACCATGGAAAGGTGTATGGAGGGGAGACTCAACCAAAAAAACAACAACCCCTCTTTTGTAGCTGTCCTGGGAGTGTCCCCCATGTTTGTTCATGAAAATCTCTGTAGGCCATGTTGGTTATATCTTATCGCCCCTTTCCGTGGTCATGTCTGGGTATGATTTGCACGTTTGTCACCGGACAGGGTGAAGGAGCCCATAGTAAAATTGTGCAGAGCAGGGTGTGTGACCCCATCCTGCCAGTTTTATTATCCCCAGGTACTGCACCATCTCTGTGGCAACAGTGTAGTGCAGTGGACAGAGCCAGTACCTGTAAGACCATAGGGTCACAGGTTCAAATCCCATCTGGGGCTCATGGCAATATGTTCTCCACCACTAATCAGAGATATGGAAGACACCCCTTGTTTTGCAGAGAACATTAGCATGTTGCAAAGATCCTTCTTATACTCCACACCGCACACACATCAGAACAATGGGCATCAGCCACATCCGAGTTGCCCAAATGCAGTCCTGGAGTGGCTCCACTCAATTAGGACATATGCTTATGCTAAGATAAGGACATGCTAGCATGTTGGTGGGACTGTACAGATGGTGGAGAGGGAAGTGGCTGCCAGCCACAGCATACATTTGACTAGCGAGGTGCAGGCTGTCACCGTCCACTAGTGACAGACAGCCCCTGTTGGATGTACAGTCATGGACGTCCCAGGGAACTCCGCCAAGCTGTAGATACACAGTGGTGCAGTGTACACAGAAAGTGTATGAAACAACAGAAGGTCACAGGTTCAAAGTTCGGCTGGGGATATTGCCAATCATGAGCACATATTTTACTCACAAATAAACCATGGTAGTAAGCAAAACCTTTAAGGCAGAGGACAGTGGCCTCAGTAAAACCCCCAACATTTACCATCACAACCACACACACCATGAACAGGGCGATCACCTAGAGCAGAGTATCCCAAATACAGTTTTGGACGACCACACAACAGTCAGGTTCCATGCTGCCTCTAATACAAATGACTGTGCTGCATATCTATGTACCACCCTCATGTCATGCAGATGTAGCACATGCATATCCAGGAGGGACAGCATAAAACTACAACAGTGTCAGCCACACCATGAGATGATGTGGGAATGCCTGATGAAAAGCACCAGCCAACAGGCCCTGACACACCCACGCCCACAGGCTGCATTGGACAATGCATCCTGGAAAGGCAGGACATTGGGCCCTGCCTGTAACCGCCAATAGTAGCAGTTGCAGATGTCACCAATGCCACCCCACACCTGGGGACATGGTACACAGCTATCTAATGTCATCATTGAACACAGTGAAATATGGATGTATATGTTCAGCACATTTTGCCCATTGAGCACCACATGACAATCATGCAGATGTGGGTCATGTGTGCAGCAGGTCTGTTGTATGACAGTGTGTACATCCTGGGTGGGTGACCCCCACCAGCTATGTGTAACATATCCATGCCTGTACTGTTCCCAGGACTGTTGTGTCGCATAGGGCTGTTAAACCACTTGATTGTACCACACAAGACGACCAACCCTGGTAATGGTCACAGCAATGTGAAACATCAACATACACTCACAAGAAAGGCAGGGCTAAAAGATAGGCATGTTGGAAGGGTTTCTGGCTCATGCAGCATAACATGTGCATGAGTCAACATTGCTGAAGGAGAGAGCATGTGTCCCCACACCAATGGATTTTTTCCCCTAGGTAGTCACCCCAAACCCATAATGCACAGCATAGGTAGTTGCATACATGCACAGTGGATGTTCAACAACTGAGTGGCACCAGCACTAACAGGGCCTGCAGCATGTTAGCCGAGGTGTACTGGTATCAGTGGGGTCAGTGGCAGGTGGCCAGAGAAGATGGAGCCAGAGACCCTGACACGTGGGTGCACTGGCCCATAACAGAAAGGGCCGCTAGGACAAACAGACATGCTATTTGCAGGGTCTACATTGACTCAGTGTCCGCATGGTGGTGCAGGGGACACAGCCAGTGTGTTGTGGAGACAAAGATAACAAGTTCAACACCCAGCTGGGGCCATCGGCAACACAGTGCACATATTTTATCCACCAGTAAACCGTTATTGGGAATAAAACCCACACCTGCAGAGAAGAAAAGTTTTTTCTGAGGATTGTTATTTTACCATAAGTAGCTCATAGCCCTCAGAAATGTCCAACACCTACAGCAGAGTACACACAATGCAGTACCGGAGGGCCACATGTCAGTTAGCTGTGATGCTGTCCCCAATATAACGCCTCTTTATCATGGTGGTGTACGCCTACTGCTGGCAGAGGGGGCAGTGGCTGCTGCACCACAGCAGATGCTGGCCTAGCTACCCTCATGTGGCTGCAGTCCAATCCACCAGACAGGCACTGTGTGACAAACAGCCATGGACTCCCCCGGGAATGAGCTGTTGCTATGCTAAGACGGTGGTGCAGTACACATAGCAAGTGCCCCAAGAGCAGAAGGCCCTAGGTTCAAATCTCAGCTGGGGCACCTGCCATCCCACCCCCCATTTTCTTTCACATGCACAAAACCTGCTATTAAAGACTGCAATTCCCCTGCTGATGACAGAAGCGTTGGAAAAGACAACTTATTTTACAATAAACAGCACACACCACATAAACATATGCCTCGCCCACAGTACAGTCCCCCAAATGCAGCCATGCAGGCACAAAGAACACCCATGTTCGCTGATGTATCCAATAAAGATGCGTGTGCTGCAAGTTAATTGAACACCACCATGGTATGCATCTGTCTGAGAGGCATATTCATCACGGACATCATGAAAACCTGACCAGTGTGTGTGCCATATTGCCTGGTTTTTCTGAAAATATGGCCTACAGCAGTGGGCAACAGGGCCAGAAACAGCTGCACCTGCAGGCCCCAATATCTGATGACCAATGCAGTGGCAGGATGTCGGGCCCTGTGTGCCCCTCCAATAACTAGCATGTGCAGACATTACCAATCACACACTACACATGGCGATACCTCACACGCATATCAGAAGCCTGGTATGAGCAGTGACTGTTAGAAATGTCTATGCGAAGCACAAGCAGATCATCGAGCTGTAACATACCAACGTCTCAGATGTATGTACAATGTGTGTCAGGTCAGGTGCCCTCCAGAGATTGTCAGCCTGGAACATATCACAACAAATGTACCCCAACGTTGCCATACCCCCAGTGTGCCCATTACTGTTGCGTTGGTCTCTGCTCCTAAATAACCGTACATCGTCTCACTGCTGTCCTAGGTGTAGGGAGTGTGTGTCTGTTGATCCAGTGTGTGCTGGCTGCCAACACCTCCCACAGCCCACAATGATAGCACCGTTGCCAGTATTGGTCTGCAAATGTGCATAATGAGTAGCAAAGTACTCTGGGTATAGAACACACAGGGTGGCAGGAGCAGGATGCAGCTACACAGGGCAAATGTGCATGCCTAGGACCATGTTGTGCCTTGCTATCACCTCCACAAACATGGTGCCCATAGCATGTACGGTGAGGAGGCAACCCTCACCACGAATGATCAGTGACCACGCCATGGCTAGGTTACAACATATTGCCATACAGTAGTTCTCCTCTGTGATTTTTATGGGTCGTGTGTATATATAGGGGGCCCAATCACTGAGTCAACTGCATGGGGGTTGTGCAAACATCCCAGTAATGGGTGCACAGAGTGTCCCTGGTAGCATGCAGTATGGACTGTCACGCGGCCTGAAAGCAGTTACCATGTGTTTGGCTGGAACACCTTGCAGGGTCAGTAGCTGGCCACACACTGTGGCCTCTGCTGCAAAATGTCAGATGGTGTTGGTTGAGCTGGGTGGCTCTGGCACAGCTGTTTGTCTGCCTGATCTAGACATATGGATATGTTCAAAATTGCAGAGAGTGACCTGTAGGTTCTGGGTACGACAGGCGGAATGAGGTTGCTGGCAACTGCTAGCACCGTAGTTGGGCTACAGAATGTGCATATTGTAATATTGTGCAAAGTGTGTTTGACAGGAAAGTGCAGGTGGTCAGACACATATAGCCAATGTGGCCAGAAATCTCCCTGACCCCTTCACATATATTATGAAGGGCAGGGCTCTCACAAAGGAGATGCACCCTTGGGTGAGCATTGTAGCCCACAAGGCCCAGATGGGTCAGGGAGATACAGATGCCTGAAGGAGGACTGTATGCGTCAACCTATCAGACATCGTCTGACAAGCTGATCTGATGTTCTTGGCCCTCTCAGCCAGGACAGGTGCTGTGTGTCTCACCTCACACTCAGGGTGATTAAAAGCCACACACACTGTGAGGTTCTGTACCCACTCTGTACCTGCAACACAGAAGGTCTGTGCACAAAACTATGTCCAGGTGCTGTGTGGTTGCACACCCTATCGTTGGACCATTAGTAGACTGCTGCTTTGCATGTGCAGTGCATCATGGGGGTGAGTGGACTGACGTTACCCTGTTAACTGCAGCACAAAGTCTGCCTAGGTCATATTGCAGACAGCCAGATAGTCTCATCACAACCCCAGAGCTGTAGTCCAGTGGTGACTGCAATGCCTCAGGAGCAAAAGGTTGTTAGTTCAAATACTAAATGTGGTTCTACAAGGAAAGTATTTTATATATCCTGACTTTGGCCCATAGACTCCACCAGTCAGCAGTAGTGTGGGGAAACGTTCTGAAAATAAACATACATTGAACAAGGCAGTGTCACATTAGTTAAATTTGTTTTTACAAGGTCCATGGGGGCTCTCAGGTGTGGAACGTGGGTAATGTCCGCAAGTACTGGCAACTTAAACACCATCACAGTGCATTAACCCAGGTAGACCCTATAAGGTGGTCTGTGGGGTACCTGCTGCTGACAGCACTGTGAGGATCTCACAACAACCACCAGTACTCCACAGTCATGGACATGTCATTGGCTGCACCCACCAATAACCTCACTGTATATGGACGTATGCAACCTCTGGCTCCCCATGCATCAAGGTTAGGTGTGGGCCACAGCTAGATTGATAAGAACAGATGCCTGGCTGGCCAAAGAGGCAATCATGCAGACAGTGTGTTGTTGTTACCAGGGTTGTGGTGCTCCATCAGTGAGAATGGTGTATGACATATGATGTCTGCAGCAGTGTGAGTGTCTTGCCACCAGCAGCACCTCTGTAATGTAGAAAGGGCTCTGGGGCAAGTAATAATGTTGCAAAGTATGAAAATATATGCTGTGCACAGCATAGATGTAGATGGAAAGCACCATGGCCAATGGTGTTACAACGTATGATAATGTGAGCTGCCTGAGACAGGCACTCCAGAGCGCAAAAGGAAGATGTAAGCCATGATGCCTCGTTAAGCAGCCAATGTATCCACCATTGCGCTATATCTCAGCCCCCAGGACTGTATGCCAGCAGATCTACCAAATTGTAATGTGGATTGTGGTGACATGCTGTCCACATTGCCCCCTAATGTCTAACACGCAACCTATTTTTCCTGTGTAATGCACACATATGAACCCCCGCAAACACCTATGGCAACCACCAAATCATTGATGTCTGTACATGGTGAGTCAACACAGAACAGAGCCAACTAGCACACATCATGCCATATCACCAGGTTGCTTGACCCCTGACGCTGATGGTTTGTTTGCACCCATTGCTATCAGTGGCAGAGCACTATCTGCTATGTGACACACATAGCACACCTCATCTGACAATGGCCTTGGAATCAGTGCATATGTGTCCAGAGGTTCAAGACCACATTGTGTGAACAAGTAATATTCAGAATCATTACATTATGTTATAGGGAGATGAGAGATACCTTGTAGCTATGTGAGCATGCAAACAACATGAAACCTATTTGTATTAATAAATGTAAAACATGTGTATGAATGATGCGTGACGCTAATATTTGCACTTTTCAGGAGCGCAGCAATGCGGAACGCATGGGCAAGCAGTTATGAGGGCCGCAGCCATGCGGCGCGCACGTGCTTGCTCCGATACGCGCAAATGCGGAAGTGGCGTCGTTAGCGTTCGCGCGTCTACATGCCCACAAACAAAATGGCGTCAAGGAGCAGGAAGCCCGCCTTCAGCTACAGGGAGCTGTGCCTCCTGGCCTCCCTTATTGGCCCGAAACAAAACATCCTTTTCCCAGGGCCCTCCAGGAGGATAAACATGGGGAAGGTGCTGAGGGCCTGGGAGAGGGTGACCAGGCGCTTTAACCGTGAGGCAGACCACCCACGTGAGGTAAGTGAATGGCCACAGGTCACAAAACCATATACACAGACAGGGTTAATGTCAGCTGTCCATGCTGTTGTGTGTAAGTAGGCTAGATAAATTACGTGTAGTAGGGAAACCACATGCCAGATGCATTGTGTACCACATCTGAGTGTTTGCCCATGTAGCCATTTTCAGATCCATGTGCCCACAGAGGGCATGATGACCCCATGGCCTCATGACAGCTGCTGGCATTGATGTACTACAGACCACTGTAACACAGCTAGGCCAACCATCAGCCTAAGGAGTGTCTAGAATCACCATGTGCTGATGGAGGTATCTGCATCTGGAGGGTAACACATAGGGGCAACCATCAGGGGTCGTGGAACCTTCAGCACAAAGGCCCTGACGCACACAGGTGGCCAGGGGTTGTTTACAAATGTGGTATAATACATTCCCCTCCCCTCAGGGCTACAGAGAGCCACTCAAAGTGTGCCCTGGCAACCTGGAGATATGGATCTGCGTCCTCATGTACTATGAAACATAACCCATATCTCCAGGAGGTCAGAGAGGCCATCCAAGTGGGTCCCCTATCACCCTGGGCCTATGGTTGTGTGTCCTAATGTAGTTTGAACCCTCCTCCCTAACTCCAGGAGTGCAGAGAGGCCATCCAAGTGGGCTCTCTATCACCCTGGAGCTATGGATCTGTGTCCTAATGTAGTTTGAACCCTCCTCCCTAACTCCAGGAGTGCAGAGAGGCCATCCAAGTGGGTCCCCTATCACCCTGGGCCTATGGTTGTGTGTCCTAATGTAGTTTGAACCCTCCTCCCTAACTCCAGGAGTGCAGAGAGGCCATCCAAGTGGGCTCTCTATCACCCTGGAGCTATGGATCTGTGTCCTAATGTAGTTTGAACCCTCCTCCCTAACTCCAGGAGTGCAGAGAGGCCATCCAAGTGGGCTCACTATCACCCTGGAGCTATGGATCTGTGACCTAATGTAGTTTGAACCCTCCTCCCTAACTCCAGGAGTGCAGAGAGGCCATCCAAGTGGGCTCTCTATCACCTTGGAGCTATGGATCTGTGTCCTAATGTAGGTTGAACCCTCCTCCCTAACTCCAGGAGTGCAGAGAGGCCATCCAAGTGGGCTCTCTATCACCCTGGAGCTATGGATCTGTGTCCTAATTTATTTTTATTTATTTATTTATTTATTTAATATCTTTTATATACCGCACTATTAATAATCAGCGCGGTTTACATAGAACAAGAAAACATCAGATAAGATAAGATACATATTATCTGTTTTTTTACATAAAACAGGAACAATAACTTGGGTAACCGGGGCAATTATTTACAATAAATAATAGTCTTTGAACTATTTACATTTGGAAGGCATATTGTATGAAAAGAACCTGTTAGTATGAGAGAGAGGTCTGAAGTGTTGCTGGGTTAGAGAGGTTACGTGTTAAGAACGGGGTTGTTGCTATTTGAGAGTGCCTGTGTTACTGTGTCCTCTGGGAAATATTTGATGAAAAGGTGATGTTTCAAGGCTTTTTTGAACTGGGAGAGATCAGCGATGGCCCTAATGTGTGGAGGGAGGGTGTTCCAAAGTTTTGGAGCGCATAAACTGAAGGATCGGTTTACTGTTGCGGTTAGGTTGGTTTTCAGCTGACCTTTGTCCAGATGGCATCTAATGTAGTTTGAACCCTCCTCCCTAACTCCAGGAGTGCAGAGAGGCCATCCAAGTGGGCTCTCTATCACCCTGGAGCTATGGATCTGTGTCCTAATGTAGTTTGAACCCTCCTCCCTAACTCCAGGAGTGCAGAGAGGCCATCCAAGTGGGTCCCCTATCACCCTGGGCCTATGGTTGTGTGTCCTAATGTAGTTTGAACCCTCCTCCCTAACTCCAGGAGTGCAGAGAGGCCATCCAAGTGGGCTCTCTATCACCTTGGAGCTATGGATCTGTGTCCTAATGTAGTTTGAACCCTCCTCCCTAACTCCAGGAGTGCAGAGAGGCCATCCAAGTGGGTCCCCTATCACCCTGGGCCTATGGTTGTGTGTCCTAATGTAGTTTGAACCCTCCTCCCTAACTCCAGGAGTGCAGAGAGGCCATCCAAGTGGGCTCTCTATCACCTTGGAGCTATGGATCTGTGTCCTAATGTAGGTTGAACCCTCCTCCCTAACTCCAGGAGTGCAGAGAGGCCATCCAAGTGGGTCCCCTATCACCCTGGTGCTATGGTTGTGTGTCCTAATGTAGTTTGAACCCTCCTCCCTAACTCCAGGAGTGCAGAGAGGCCATCCAAGTGGGTCCCCTATCACCCTGGGCCTATGGTTGTGTGTCCTAATGTAGTTTGAACCCTCCTCCCTAACTCCAGGAGTGCAGAGAGGCCATCCAAGTGGGTCCCCTATCACCCTGGGCCTATGGTTGTGTGTCCTAATGTAGTTTGAACCCTCCTCCCTAACTCCAGGAGTGCAGAGAGGCCATCCAAGTGGGTCCCCTATCACCCTGGGCCTATGGTTGTGTGTCCTAATGTAGTTTGAACCCTCCTCCCTAACTCCAGGAGTGCAGAGAGGCCATCCAAGTGGGCTCTCTATCACCCTGGAGCTATGGATCTGTGTCCTAATGTAGTTTGAACCCTCCTCCCTAACTCCAGGAGTGCAGAGAGGCCATCCAAGTGGGCTCTCTATCACCTTGGAGCTATGGATCTGTGTCCTAATGTAGTTTGAACCCTCCTCCCTAACTCCAGGAGTGCAGAGAGGCCATCCAAGTGGGCTCTCTATCACCCTGGAGCTATGGATCTGTGTCCTAATGTAGTTTGAACCCTCCTCCCTCACTCCAGGAGTGCAGAGAGGCCATCCAAGTGGGTCCCCTATCACCCTGGGCCTATGGTTGTGTGTCCTAATGTAGTTTGAACCCTCCTCCCTAACTCCAGGAGTGCAGAGAGGCCATCCAAGTGGGTCCCCTATCACCCTGGGCCTATGGTTGTGTGTCCTAATGTAGTTTGAACCCTCCTCCCTAACTCCAGGAGTGCAGAGAGGCCATCCAAGTGGGTCCCCTATCACCCTGGGCCTATGGTTGTGTGTCCTAATGTAGTTTGAACCCTCCTCCCTAACTCCAGGAGTGCAGAGAGGCCATCCAAGTGGGCTCTCTATCACCCTGGAGCTATGGATCTGTGTCCTAATGTAGTTTGAACCCTCCTCCCTAACTCCAGGAGTGCAGAGAGGCCATCCAAGTGGGCTCTCTATCACCCTGGAGCTATGGATCTGTGTCCTAATGTAGTTTGAACCCTCCTCCCTAACTCCAGGAGTGCAGAGAGGCCATCCAAGTGGGCTCTCTATCACCCTGGGCCTATGGATCTGTGTCCTAATGTAGTTTGAACCCTCCTCCCTAACTCCAGGAGTGCAGAGAGGCCATCCAAGTGGGCTCTCTATCACCCTGGAGCTATGGATCTGTGTCCTAATGTAGTTTGAACCCTCCTCCCTAACTCCAGGAGTGCAGAGAGGCCATCCAAGTGGGCTCTCTATCACCTTGGAGCTATGGATCTGTGTCCTAATGTAGTTTGAACCCTCCTCCCTAACTCCAGGAGTGCAGAGAGGCCATCCAAGTGGGTCCCCTATCACCCTGGGCCTATGGTTGTGTGTCCTAATGTAGTTTGAACCCTCCTCCCTAACTCCAGGAGTGCAGAGAGGCCATCCAAGTGGGCTCTCTATCACCCTGGAGCTATGGATCTGTGTCCTAATGTAGGTTGAACCCTCCTCCCTAACTCCAGGAGTGCAGAGAGGCCATCCAAGTGGGTCCCCTATCACCCTGGGCCTATGGTTGTGTATCCTAATGTAGTTTGAACCCTCCTCCCTAACTCCAGGAGTGCAGAGAGGCCATCCAAGTGGGTTGTCTGCCACCATGGAGATAGGTATGCATGTGACAGTGTAGGCTAACACATCCACCAATCCCCAGTTGTCTGTCCAGCCCATCACAGTATGCCACAGTCACCCTGGTGATATGGTGCAGTGTGAGGTTGGTGTTCAGTCAATTATCTGTACCTCATGCAGGCCTGATACATGCATCTGGCGTCCAGGGTGTCACCATGTTGCAATGCTGTATCTTGCTGATGATATGCTGTAGGACACCCAATACCGTGGTGGCTAATAGCTTATTGTAACGGAGGTTATCTCAGTCCCATATGTCACCTAGGGTATAGTGGTCTGGTTGCAACTCACACCTGCCCTATGTGGCACATAGTCCAACACACGCACTGTACATGTATGGACATGTTATGGTAGATGCTGATATGGTTGTGCGTTCACAAAAGCTATCACACAGTAGCCTCGAGATGGAAGCCCAAACCCTTGCGAGAGGGACATGTGCACAGCTATGTATGCAGAATTGAGGTTTACCTACACAAAAGCCTACAGGCACAATGACCCTTTGTCTACATGTACCTCACAGCTGCCTCTGGGGGGTTCCAGACACACATCCAGGTTGCACACTACAGCCTATCATCCACAAATGTACAGGGGCCGAAACAGCACATATCCGTGTAATGTGTCATTGTCCGTAGTGTGTGCACGCACATCTCATAGAACCCTCAGGGACACAGGTCAGAGGAACATAAAACCACCCGAGAAGCTGAAGGTGACAGATGCATGTCCACCATCGCCAGTATGCTGTGTCTCACAGTCGTCAAGGTACGTCTGATGTAGCTATCAGTAGCCCTATGACATACAGGACACACAACTCATGTGTTGGGTCAGGTAATTACATCCATGGCCATCTAGATATCCATGTGTCATGGACCTGCCCCCTGCCACGGTGCTTAGGGCAAACCACTCAATGTCACATGTATGTGAACACAAACATGTTTACCGTTACATCTGGGTGCCATTGCGTTTGGATTGCATGACATGTACAGTTAATGTGACCCCACATGTATCTAATGTAATACCTACTGGGCTAAAGGCCTCCCCATGGACATCCACATTGGCCAAACAAATGTGCCATGCCAATGCCATGTCTGTCAAGGGTGCCAAAGGGAGACGTCCCCATGCATTTAGGGAGACATGGACATTGCTCATAGGTGTCGCTGCACACATGTCCACACCCACATTGAGGCATGTATGTGGCACTGGGGACAGATATTCACCTGGAATAGGCATGAGGGCACTGACCCATATCTGTCTGTGATGCAGTGTGCAAGACAGCATGCGACTGCTCCCCCCCATCCACCATAAAAGCCTATGGGAGTACCCCACAGCTCATGTGGTCTGCCCTGTTGAAAAGCCCAATTGCTGCTCCCCAGTGCATAATGTCACGGAAAAATGTCATCTCTGTGTCCGTCTAAGTGCAATACACCTGTATGGGAAAGCAACCCCTGTGTGTGTCTCTGCTGAGGTCCCCACTAACTGTGACACTGGTGTATCTGATATCCCAGCACTAGTAGCTGTGTTGACATGATTCAAAGACAACACCAGGGGAACACTGAGAATTACCCAAGTACCTTGCTCTTCTATGTATGCATAGGCCCAAACCATGCCATTAGCATGGAGACCACACCATGTGCGGGAGGACATGCTCCAGGAGTGCCAAACACTCATTGGTCACTGTCAGCCATGCCTAGTGTGCTGACTGCCAAGGCCCCACATGTGACCTGTCACCATGATTGACCAGTGGGATGGCATCCAGGGGTGTGGTTTGGCCGAGCCGTCCAGCCATGTGCAAACACCCCCACCCCCCACAATGTGGCTGTGTTGGTAGCCATTTCCCCAGTGTTTCACCATGTGTCGTGTGGATCACATCTAGACCAACATATTGTGGCATGTTCCCAGAGGGACATAAACCCCACAACATAGGGATGCCCTGGCAGTGGCACTGACAAATGCAGTTGGTGACAACAGCTCTGGTGTTACCACCAGGCCCAACAAAGGGAGTCAATAACCACTATACCAGTGGGGAGTCGGCACATGCGTCATAACACCACGTGTTTAGCATTGGGGCATGGGATGTGTCCATGACAACTGCAAAGGCATAGCAGGTGTCACTAGCACACAGATTGATGTGGCAAAGACACGGGCCTGCAGCCATCCCTAGTACACCAGGGTACCAGACAACCCCCCAGGACACACATATTGTGTCATTGGCACACACAATGTTTTGGCGCACAGCATGGGCATATGGACCCTCAATGCAGATGTCTATTGTGTGGGACACATTGGTACCATGTAAACGCAGACACTACGCGCCTGTGTTCCAACACTGCATGCTCCCAAAAACCACAGGGACAACATATGTGCAATCCCCCTAGGTGCCTAGAGAATGGGATGGCTCAGAGTCCAGTAATGTGAATTGCAAGGGGGTGCCAGCATGTCCAAAACGGAAAGTAGTCACACCCTAAGTTCAGACCCACTGGGGGCTGGCCTGGCCTGTGGACATGTTCCACTCAGTTGCAGTCGAAAATGAGATGCAACACAGGGGACATGAGGCTGATATCCATCCATAGCCACATACGCCAGGGGAGGGTCCCACCCTGGCTGGACATCAAGACATACAGGATAACACCCTGAACAGGAGGGGATATCCCCCCCCCAACCCTACCCACATGGCACATTTTGTGATAATAACTAGGCAGCGTTAGACGTTAGCAGTGGTGCAAAATGGAAAGCCCCCTGTGCACCCCATTGTGGTGTAGTCGGTTATGTTCACAACACAATGTCACAGATGACATGTTGTCAGACACTCTGTTACTGGTGTATGAACACTGCTTGTGTGGCTGCTGTGTGTGCCATGGATCCCTGCCCTCACACAGGATACTGTCCCAAACAAGGTTGCAGGGGATGTATTGGAATGGCGTCTCATGAACATGTAGAGCACCTAGATGTGGCCCTCCCATATGACATGGGGAAGGTATGGTTCGTGCCTGACAGTCATGGTTGTAGCGAGGGCAAATGATGGCAAAAGGTTATCATTGGGCTGGTGTGGACACATGGGGTGAGTCCCTGCCCTTGACATTGTGGCATATGCCTCCAAAAGTGACATGTCTGTCACACGATAATGTCTGATACACCCACTGTATGTGTGTCTAACTGTCATGGACAATGTGACAGCAAGGATCTATGAGGTGGATGCTGACACGTCTGGCCTGTGCAGGGTGGTCAAACAGTCCTACACAGCAAATGCAAGGACAACAATGACTACACACTGTGCATGTCTAATGTAGCCCATCGGTCATATGGCCATCATGGACCACACCCAGCTCTACATGACAGAAATGTACATGTTCCACACGCCAACATATCTGGGAAACAACCAGGCGTAACTTGTACAGTCGCAATACCAAATAGAGGACATCCCACCACCTGGTCAGGTACATCCCCACCGCCCTGCAAACCACTGACAGAGATATGGGACAGCTCATGATCACCATGTACCCCCATGCATGTGTGTTGCTACACACCATAGGGGGACTGGACACTGTCAACCATGGGAGGTGGCCCATGCAAAACACCCAAACACACCCACCCTTCACAACACAATGTGAGGACAATCTCATACTATTACCCCTGCATGCCGTGTGGGAGCTGGGCACACTAGCTTACAAGGGGTACAAGTAGGGGCATCGCAGCAGGCGGGTTGTGTATGACACATCCCCAATATGCGCCTAAGCAACACTACATGAGGGCACAGACACATAGGGATGCGATGTGTTATGGTGCTGCTGTGAAAGACCAGGTACACACATGGCTGTCCATGAGGCAACACCCATAGAGGGGGACACAGAAGCCAACTGTGTAGGTGAGCTGCCCCACAGGGGATACACACTATGGGAATCATACAGTGGCAAACGCTCAGAGTTGGTCACCTCCAGCGTTCACCATGTCCTGCCCCTTCCGGGATACATCAAACACACACACCTTTGACAGCTGCTGTCATTGCACAGCAGGGATGTGACCTACAATGCACACCATGTGCCCTAGGTGATCTTCCCCCCCTCATCCCCTCTGTCTCTGTGACGTCCCACCTATGGCCACTCGTCTACACCCCTGTCTCTCACAGTCACCCCCACCAGTCCACTGTTCTGACAGGTTGTTGTGGGGATATGGGTGAGGAGCAGCATGCAGTCACTTTGTGATGCTGATGTGTGATGCCCTACATGACAGTGCAGGTGGATGTAAGCTATGCTCATGTCATACGGCAGTGACACCTATGTGCTAACCTATTTGAACATGTGGGAGGGACTGACTGCTGGAGGTCGGTTACTATGCTCTATATGCCCCAAACAGCAGGGGTGGGGGAGAAGCATGGTGTGGGCCAGACAAGTCAACGTATGTTCACCCATAGCCCCAGTGACAGGTGGTATGTGTTGACACCTGACAACTTTTGCATATCCACAGGTGGAGGACCTGAGGAAGAAGGGGCGCGAACTTCGCAAATTCCACCCGGAGTTCCTTACACGTGCCTGCAGGGAGCGCCAGCACCACCACGATGGTGAGTATTGGAATGGGCAACTCACAGGTTCAGGTGTGCCATAGGGCCACCAGCCTGTCTCCCACCTGCATCTGCATATTTGGTATGTGACACACATGGACATCACCTGATGTATGTCATCCTTCACAGACAGTGATGCCAGCGACGCCTCGCCACACACCTCTGCCCACAGTCTCCGGAGGCCCACCACCCGGCACACAACCGAGGAGGAGGAGGAGGTGGAGGAGGAGGACGACCAGCCTGGTGGGATGGAGCAGCCACATTCAGGACCAGAGAGGGCAGATGTGGTGGTGGTTTCCTCCAGTGATGTGGGAGAGGACGAGGCAGATGGCAGCAGGCACACCCCTAACCAGGGGCAGCATGGGGATGGGACAGAGGGGGGTGCAGGACAGAGGGGCAACGGGGGCAGGGGTGCAGGCAGGGAGGGGGGAGTTGGGGTGATTGTGTGGGCAGGGAGGGTGGGGGGTGGGTATGGAAGGAGCGGGGAGGGGTTGGAGTTGGTTGGGGGGGAACACAGCCCAGCAGAGGGCCACCGGGGCACCAGTCCGGCATTGCAGGCGTCTGCACGGCACGGACGTGAGCACGATCGTGCGTCACCCAGGGCCACTGGTACACCTCATGCTCATGCAGCACACAGACCACAGACAATGTGTGTCTGTGTGCTGGCAGGTGTATCCACGATGTGTGCATGGCCCTGGATGACGTACGACACGACATCCGTGTCGTGTTCCACGCCCTGCAGTGTTGACTGGGGCTGTTCGGCAGGTGGCCAGTGATGTTGGTGCATCTGGCATCCCGATGGCCACCTGCCGAACAGCATTACAGGTACCACGGCTGGCACCTGTGATGCCCCTATGTGCCCTCTGCTGCGCTGTGTTTCCCCCGCCCCCACCACATGCGTGTGTTTATGTTGGGCATGTTGGCCATTGTGTGATATGTTTTATAATAAACATGTTTTTAAACTGCCACACAGGTCACGTGTGTACCATCACCACACAACAAGTAGGCAAGCAATGGAAGGTCCATACACCTGGTGGACATGTAGCGTGGCCATGGCCATCATAATGTTACCTGCACCACATGCGTAGCTGTGTGATGAACATGTGTGCATAGGAATGGGACATGGGTAACCACAGGTCATGTTGCTGTTAATATCTCCCGCCTAAACAGTCATGTCACAGGGATGTGTCTGTCCCCACAACAATTGCTGGTGCAGAGCAGCATCGCACACACGCATGACACCCATGTGTCCCTCTGACACATGTGTGCCATGGAGGGGCGGGACACGCATGTCATCCCTGCCAATGACAGGGCCAATGGCCACAGAGCCTCACCCAATGTGCACAGTATCAGGGGGTGTGACCGTGGAATGGCCACGATAGTGTTGTTGTAACCCTGCAGCTGCCCAAAATGTGCCATTGGGCCTATGTGAACATTGGTGTATTGCAGCCAAGGGCCAATGCACAGATCGTATGCAGTTATGAATGGCAGGCAATGCCATGTGTGCAGTAATACAAGACAGTATGGACACCCCGGCAATACCGGGCCAGATCTGAACCCCTCAGGTAATGGTCAGGGCATGCATGTGCACACAAACTATGCTATAAAAAGGAGAGAAACATTGGACGGAGACTTTATATGTATGCAATGTTACAGTAATAGGTATTGCACTATTGGCGACGGCGCTGCCTCTCACGTCATGCACGCTGCAAAAAACGTTCCCCTGCAGCTGGCCCCACACGGTCCTCTTGTGCCTGTGGCGGGGGTGTGGGTGGTGGTGGGGGTGGCGGTGTGGGCGGCAGGGGCGGTGGTGCCATCCGTTCCAGGGCAGCTTGGATGCACTTCCATGCCACACACACATCCTCCCCAAAGGCATATCTTGGATGTGTTGGCGCAGAAGCACCACCTCCTGTATGAGGCTTTCTCCATTGTGCCGTATAGCTGCAAGTTCCTGACGAATGCCTGTGTGGGGAAGAGATGGTGGTCATTGAGTTACCTGTGGCGGGTACAATTGTAATGCAGAACTAGGCAAAACATATCACACAATACCCTTTGCATGGTACAAACTGTACTACTGAGATACATATTTTGATGTATAGAAACATTACACAAAGGTGTCGTCCATGGCCACACACAGGACATACACCATGTACGTTTTGCTAAGGAAGCTATCATGGCTCAGGTAGGAGTTATAGAAAGGGTGATGTGACTCTGAACAAGACTCCTGTCAGTCCTGGTAGAGGTAATAACACATAGCTCACACATAAAAGACTACCAGTCCCAGAATGCACCAGGTGTCCAGCATCCATGAGGGGGGCTGAAGTGAGAATACATGTTTCAATCAAGAGAGCTATGAGGTAATCCCTAGGCACTCATCTCAAAGGGCAGGGCCTGATTCAGCACAGCTGCGCTGTGATAGGGAGGAGCACACATCAAGACAGCATAACAATAGAGCTTATTCTACAGATAGCAGCTACAGCAAGACCTACAAGCTCCAGTCCAGCTACAAGCTACAGCCCAGCTACAAGCTCCAGCCCAGCTACAGCAAGGGCTACAGGTTCCAACATCACCTGTAGAAGCAGAAGCCAAGCCCAACGGATAGAGAAGGAAGGAAACCCTCTGGAAGGAAGAGCAGAAAGGCCATTGAGAGATCTAGGAGAGTCCAAGGCAGTACCTATACTGGGAGGTATTCCAAGTGCCAGCAGAGACCATTGGACTGGGGTCACCCAGAGGAATGGAGTGGCAGAGATAGGAATCACCTGTGGCTACTGGTGAGAGAGAAGACTGCACGTGAAGGGACCTTAGGACCTATGCCAGAAGGTATGTGAGAGGAGATCCCGTGTCCAGGGATAAAGATTGGAAGGCTGGACATAAGAACTGGAGTACATACTGGCCAGGCTATACAGAGAGGAACCATGGCAGCAAGGGCGGTTCAGGTATGAACACTGATCCCGACCCTATCTCTAATAGTGAATGGCGCAGGGCAATGAGCATTCTCTTGATAGTTCCCTACTGAAAGACTCATCTGTGCTATTTTATGATAGTCACCCTATGCTTATTGATGAGGGGGAAATCACAGCAGATGAAACTATTGATTACATGGAGTGTTCTCTATCCAAGTGCGATTGCTAGCTCTCTGTGAGGAAACACATCAGCCATCACAAAGAAACCTAACCTTGTTCTTTATTGCACTACGAACAGTTTCCTAAAGCAGGATATGGCCTCACACAGTATCAGCCAGCCAGCTCAAGGTTTTCAGCTGGGGAATTGATATTAATGAAAGCTGCACCTAATTGTGTGTGTGTGAGCAAGGAGAGAATCACTGCAGGATCTGTGTGGGACATAAGCAGAGGTTAACCTAAGCAGCAAGGTTTATTCATTATTTGTGACCTTTCATTTGGTATTCTTTGCTAGGAAAACATTAGCTAATTGCCTGACAGGTTGAAGGTTGTTTCATGAGTTGATTTGTGACTTTATGTTATCAATTTAAATACTGCAAGCAAGTAACCTCATTTATATGCTACCAAGCATACTTGTGCTGGGTGAATTAAACCCCATCAATATAAGACGTTGGTTATTGGCTTTACAACTGTTTTCACAACAAAGGTATTTTCTCTGGCTGTGTTTGTGGTAAATTAACTACAATACCCACAATACCTTTCATGTATCATATGAATATAGCATCATCAAGATTGGTAGGTTCACACACTAGGCAGCCGTCTGAAAACTTGCTGTGAGACACAGGCACACGGATACACTGTGTGTGCAAGAACTAGACAACGTCCAGATGTACCAGTACTATTAGAGACAGACAGCAGATAAGTGTACATTGTGTGGGTGGCTGGAGGGTGTGCGACTGACTGCAACAACACCAGGGGATACACAGTGAGTAGGAGATATGGGATGCATACAGGCAGGGAACGTTGGGGTCGAGCAGATGGACACACACACACCGGCCATGTGACCAGTGCATTGCTCATGACAATGTGCGATGGGTGTGAACAGCGGTTCCCAGAACATACCCAGGGCTGACCCAACACTCCACATGTGGGTGACAGCTAAGGTTCTCTCACAACACCAACCCCTCCCGGGGGTGACCCCAGTGGGCAGAAAACAGTGCATGTACACCTTGGGCCCATGTTGTGTGCCCTCAAGGGCCACGGTGATGTAGTCCTGCTGCTGCACAGGTCCCAGACTCCAGACGTACATGTACAGGGGTATGCTAGGCATGCAAATGCTAGTGACAGGCCTCAGATAAGTGTGTTCAGCCCTGGATATAGGAGAGTGGGCCATCCCTGATTGTGCCTGGCAGCAGGCAAGGCAGGGGTGAGGTGTGAAGCGGGTCACATCACATCACGGGCCCTATTGACATGTGTTGTTCCACGTGCAATATAGCATCCATCCAAATGCAGACAGCAGTGTTGCATATTGCATTGCTCTGCTGACACACAGCCCTGGGTAGGAAAGAGGACAAACCGTACCCGTACTTGGGGGGCTCACCTAAGCATACATCCCAAGGAAACATAGCTCACAAACAAACAATCCAATGCTAGCCTACAGGCACACCCAGTCGCCACAACACGGGAGGGTGACAGAAGGTGTACACTGGAGGGCGGCAACATGGCAGGCATCTCAACTGTGGCAGTCGACAGGTGAGGGTAGCCCAGGGCATACACCAACCACGAGACAATGTGCTGTGGAGGCAAGAGCCTGGTGAGCACTATGACACAGGATGCTGCGTAGTCCAGTAGTGGATACAGCAATGCAGGGCTCAGACATCTTGGTATCCCGAGGTGGATAACCCAAACCTACAATGCAAGTACCAGGGTCAGAGGGGGGGAATGAAATGTGTGAGGATCCCAGGTACTACAGCTGTCACTTGGAGACCAACCGTCCAAACCACGGGCATGGGGCAAAACATTTTCCACGGCCTAGGGAATGGAATGATGTGAGACTCACGTTACAACACACGTCACCTATGTATGATCCCTCAGGGGAAAGAGGGCATGTGTCTGTGAGATATGTTCAAGAGGGAGGACGGAATCCCTAGTGGGCGAATGAGCAGTCTGCTCACACCAAGCCACAGGCCAGATGTCCCCTGGATGTATACCAGCCCCTGCGTCGCACAGCACAGAGGGTGAGCTAGCAGTTGCATTTGGCACACAAACGTACGTATCCCCTGGTCATGTCATGGAATGTGCCTTTGCCAGGGCCAATGTATAGCATCTGTAGTGGGTGTGGTGGGTCAAAATATGGAATGTGTGTCTGCCGTCTATAGGCTATTGTGGACGCCAGGGGAAGGTGAGCACAACCTGACCTGTCCATACAGCCATTGCTCACATGCTGGACCTGTATGAGACTGCTGTACAGCGACCTGACTACCATGCCACATGGCATCACCAGGTATTCCCCAGCGGATGAGCGCAACTGTACATACATGTTTGAATGGGCATGTTACCGTGAGTGCGAACTGTTTTTTTTCACGTGAACTGTCTGGATCTGCAATGTCAGGAGGGTGCTGAATAGTCTGTTGCTGTCGCAGCTTACGTTTCCTTTTGGGGATGTAGGTTTGGGATTTGGGATATTGTGTCTGTTTGGGGTCAGGGGAACCTATACCGGGTCTGCCTGTGTAGCTGCTGACCCCAAAACGCAACTTGGCCTCATCACAGGTTACCTGTGTGATGCCATACAGTTTGGACTTCACTTTATGTCCCCCCCAGCCACATCACCTGATGGCCTCATCCACAATGCTGATGCAAGGACACGTAATATGGCGTATAGACCCTAATGGCCATCCGCCTCAGATGACTGTACATTAGGAATATACATGTGCGGGACAGCGTCGCCACTCTGGCTGTATGTCACACAGCCAACCCTAGTTGTGGGCATTCAGGTGACCGCAGGGGCGTGTTGCCCCCCAAAAACAGGGGAAAGGAACATCTGATCCTGTCCAGTGTGGATATAGTGCTCTCTGTGTGTATGAGGCACTGTACACGATAATGTCGTCTATGATGCTGTGTGGACACCTGTTGATAAAGCCTATGTGGGATGGGGCCATTATCACGTTGCATATCACACATATGTCCCGCCTGTGTATGTGAACCCTGATTTGCGCTGCTGCACGGTACAGTTGTCACAATGTAGCAATGGCACATGGGTGTGCTACAGTCAGGGGGCCTAGACCTTCCTGTTATATGTTCCACCATTTTGTGTTCCCTCACAAACAGAGGCACCTGACGCATCAGTACTGTTACATCTGCATCTGTAGCTGTACACACTCTCTTGGCTGTCAGGCTGTGTAACAGTGTCATTGGGCAACAAAGGCACAAAGATTAGGTAACTCAAATGTGCAATGTGTAATGTGGACACGCATATCACAGCTGTAGAGGGTATGCTGTCACATACACCACATACACACCCCTGAGATGGATTAGAGGTGTGTGTGTTTGTGTGTGTGGTGGCCACGCCCCCTCCACCTCCCTCTTAGCTGTGCACAGGTGTGTGGGCAAACACACTGCACAGTATACATAGGGGATGTCTACCCTGTGGCACAGTGATTGCTTGCTGGTACTGGTCCGGCACAGCAATTGTGTGTCATGATATATAGGATGCTGTGCATGTGTGGCTCACACTTTGATTCCCATGCCAGCACTGTGTTGCACATAGTGCACGCTGATGTGTGTCACAAGATAGCTTCTGTAACAACAAGTGTCTTTGTGTGGCATCTTAAACCTTACAGGCCCGCCCAGGGTGCACATCTGTGAGCCTATGTACACACAGCATAGTGATGGTTAATGGAAGGAATGTTAATTACCCACCTTCATTGTCGCGTTGCGATGCAGCACCACGGGCACGCAGCTCTGTAGTAGCACATCCTCGCCAGTTTCGTTGCGCCTTGGTGCTGCTGCAGCATATCCTGCTGCAGACAACATTGGTGGTGTGGGGCTCCGTGGAGGTCCCATGTGACCCTCCCGGGGACCAGGCCTCTCCCCCTGGCGACTACTCCCCACATCAACCACCGTATCAGGGCTCTCTGTTCCAGGTGCGTGCCACACCTCCTCTTCCCCCTCCTCCTGCTCCAGCTCCTCCTCCTCCTCTTCCTCCTCCTGCTCCACATGTGTCGGCAATGTACTATAGTCACCTGTATTGTGTGCACACACAGATAAATACATATGTGTAAGCTGTACAGCAACATCTACGTGTGTGATCCAGACCACCCATATGTGATATTCAGAGTACCCTGAATGTGTGGTACATACAGAGCCCCCACATACCCACATACCTATCGCCCAAAACCATGTACCTGTGTCATTAAAACTGGTCTGGGAGTCAGCCGTGCATGCCCTGTGTGGCCTCCAGGTTTGACTATATCCTCATATGGCCATCTATTCAGCAGTCGATCCCACACCCCATGTGTGTAATGTATGTGCTGACAGGGCTACACAGCACCAACAGGTACTCCATCCTTGACAGTCTAGGTTTGGGTGTGCATGCCATTGCTCACGGCATATTCACATGGGACATACTGTCTCCCCAGTGCTACATGTACCTTCCACGAACCTACAATGTAGGACAGTACCACTGCAGAGGATCCTGAGACAATTGACAGGCACATGTAGCAGTGTGGCGTAGAGTATGTCAGATAAACAGAAACAGTCACACACAAATGCACAGTGACAGATGAGATGACATAGGGCAGTGATGGTGCAGTTGTTTAGGGGCTTCTACTCCATGACATGTCTGGAACAGTGTCACACACTGCTGGGATGTGTACCACATGTTGGATGTCTCCCTGTACCCTAGGTGGGGCCATGGATAAACACGCCAATACAGGGCTAGCTGCAACTGAGAGGGTACACAACATATCTCATGGTGGACCTATGTCATCATCAGAGAACAGGTCATGAGTTACAGCAGCCACAGGGTCAGGGGAATGGTGAAACATAACCCATTCGTTCATGTTCGTACCTGTATTGACACACCTGTCCAGGACATTTCCCATAACATGTGTCAGGGAATATCTATGCCCGCACTGCTGTACTGTCTGCCTGCTGTACTGGCAGGTGTGGATACTAGGCTACCCATGGTGCACCACCACCCATACTCTGTGCTGTCCCCGTCCCCCCCAACAGTCACATGTCACCACATTTGACTGGCCATGTACATGTGTGAGTGTGACGTAGGGGAGGGTGATAGCACTGAGCCAGATTGCAAGTGAATGGGTATGTGCATTACCTCTACACATGCCACAGATACATGATCCCCACGATCCCTAGTCCTGTTAAACCTACCCGCTCAGAAGTTGTATGGGATGTGTGTTAAGGATGTACTATCCCTGATACGTTGGGGGGGGGGCCCCGTCAGGATAGTCATTGGCCATGGGGCTGGCAGCAAATGCATTAGCCTATGTAGGGTTACAATGACAGCTGTGTATAACACAGCTACATTAGTTTGTCCCTCTGTGTATTGCATCTTGTGGTGTTTTTGTGGTGTGACCATGTGCGGGGGGGGGGGGGAATTGTGACATTTATTGCACACACAATACGTCCCATAGTGGACAGATGTCCGGGGGGTCTCCAGGTGTAAGGTTCTGTTTCATGCAGTGTGCATGCACCCCCTTTTATATTAGTTCAGCCAACACGGAACACCATTGTCCAATTCAGCTAACACGCTCATCACCACTTGGGAGAGGTGTACTGACTGGGACACTGATGGACCACAGCACATCAGGGGGACTGACTGCACCGATTTGCAAGGGCAGGCTTGCTAAACACAGAGAGACAGAGTGACAGAGGGTGGAGCTGGCAGGGAGCCAGGGGAAGCAGAAGATTGGGGATGTGATAACAATGTGAAGGCCAGGGACATGGCACATTATCGCACTGTAACATTTGGCTGGTTAGGGCCAAGCAATGGCTAGTAGCAGAATTCATATGGCACGGTCCCTTGCAAACACACCAGCAGTTTTTTGACAGGGTGAATGATCCTGTGACTGGCAAGACCATTCCGAAAACTTGAGGTTTGTTGGTGTGCACGTGATGAGACACAGGAAATGGTGGCCCGGCCCTCTGGGGGGGAACAGCTGACCCATGGTGGGGGTGGACAGAGTGGGCACAAAATTATGCGTGGACTCCCCACGACATGGTACATGCGTGTCCCTCATCCCAGATGACAGGATTTCTAGTAGCAGCACGGTTTTGGCCTCTGACCACTGTCTTTTCACCTAATTACAGGCAGACATTGAGAGGGCGGGTTGGCATGCAGGCTGACGTGGGTTGGGACATACCCCAGAAGTGTATCCACAGCACTATCTGTGAGGATGTACCATGTACTCTTGTGTCACAGTTAAACAACATAATCTATATGGAGGGAGATATGATCCAGGGGGAATACCGCAGTGTCGTTACGTGTGAAGACACAGGTTCACGTGACACGCCACATAATATTAACTAGTGTCATCCCACTACTTGCATACACACACAGTGTGTGAGGAGGGGTACCAACAATGCATGACAGAGATGTGTAGAAAACAGATAACATCATTGTGTCCATCCACATCTGACAATCTGCCAGCAATACCCCTTTGTCCAAAGTGGGGTGAGCCCTGCAAACAGTCCAGCTGTAGCTGGACGCCATAGCTTACCTGTAAGGAGCTCTGAGATCCCATAGTATAGGCGGATGAACAGACATTGCCGAAATAGGTTTGTGCAATCATGGGGGCAAACCCTCGTGGTTGATATACCCTTGGCTTCCCAATGTGCCAATGATTGTGTTGCATGGACAAAGGGTTTGGCAGAACGTGTCCAGACTGTACAGGGATTTGTTACGGCAAAGGCCTGGATTGTTCCTCACACTATCCTCATGGACATCTGGCTGTGCTGTTGTACCAGCCGTCAGTGGATCCTGACAAGGGACACATGCACTGCGGCTGGGTAACTGGGTTACAGTACAGGTACATTATAGTGTGTTTCCCATGCTGTACAATACTCTGTAAAAACATTGAAGCACATGACGGATTGTTAAATTACAGTGTGGATGTATATTTCCTTCATACTGCATTTGTGGGGACCCATTCCCCTTCCGCCCCTACCCTGGCAAAATAATACATTCCTATTTACAACTGTCCATGCCACCATCGTGGGTGGCAGACAGTAATCACACATCTACATATGATTATCACGGGCCGCTTTATCATTCCACCCTCAGGGGAAACAACCCCAGACACATTGCGTCAAAAGCATCTCTAGACCCTCACTGCTCTATCCGGACATAGTGTTCGGCCAACTGTGTCTATGTGTTGGCCACCATAGGGTATGATGGGGTGTGCCCACACGCCTCAGACACAAGGTTCTGAACGACGAAATCCTTGGACATGGGGAGATAGGAGTAGTTTAGTGTGCATCTGCGAAATGTCAGCCTGTCATAGCACATTGATCATCTCAGGAGGTTTATGCGAAATGTGATGGATATGCATTAACATACTTACCGTGCATGTGGAATCTGTAAAAAGGATGCCAGCATCGCAGGCAGAACCATAGGTGTAGAAACCGGACCGAGGGCGTTTCGGCCAGCTGTTGCTCCCGGGGCGTCAGCATGGCTGGCAGGGGTGCCCCCTCCTCATCTGTACCCCTAGCATGTTTTGTGTTTCGGCACAGAGGTGCTGCCGTACACCTCTTTTGCATGTCGGAATATCTTTTCTTCAGGCTATCTATGTCCGACGTGGGTGGGCCCCTGCCTACTCGACCCCTCGCTGGCATCCGCCTCCGCCACACCGCGTTACGCCCTGCTGTGACCTGTCCTTGTGTTGCTCTGTCGGCCAAAACAGAACCTCGTAATTTTCAAGGACGCATGGAGAGGAGGTTGTGGTTTCTCAGCGTCTGTGAATTTTTATTGCCCTCCTCCTGAGAGCCTCAGACACAGGGACACGCTGTCCTCTTCCCTCTGTTGTGCCTGCTTTTTTTTCTTTTGGAGCAGGGCTGGTGCAGGTACTGATGGCCCTGGCGACTGCCCCCACCTCCAACAGGTCCCTTCAGTCCCCGCATGGCCCTGCCTCTAGTGGATACTGGGCGGGCAACCACCTCACCCGCAAATACACCAGGCTCAGCCTCCCCCACCACTACAGCCTCCCTCTCCCCCTCTCTCATGTCCCTCTCTGTCCTGTGTCCCTCCCTCCCTGCCTCAATCCTAATCCCTCTCTCTATCCCTCTCTGTTCTCCTGTCCCTGGCTCCTATCTCTCTCTGTACACCCTGTGTGTCTCCCTGTCACTTCCCCCTCCCCCGCTGGCTTCGGGTCTCGTCTCTACCATCGGCCTCCTCCCTCCTCTCTGCTCCCCACCTCACCTTCACCACTCGCCTCCCCCACTGCCACCTCACCCCCTCCGCCCCTCCCACAACAGGCACGGGACAGACACCGACCGCAACCACGACCCCACCACAAGGCACACAGTCACAAGGAACAGAAACAGTCAACTAAAACCACAATACACAGACAACGGTAACACACAACAATAGACAGGACTACAGGATATGGGTACTTATCAAACAACACGGGAAAATGTGGCTACCCCAAATGACACTTGACCAACCTCCTCACTACAACCACCTCTTCCTACGTACATCAACTCTGTATACACTCGCTCTGACTCCTCAACCAACCCTCAACATTTTTTGCCTTTTTTCCAGTTTGGGTGCATTTTGTAGTTTTGTGGAACTGTGCATACGTTTGCCGCATAAGCGCCACTGTGTGACGTCAATGCTTGTGCGACGCGCCTGTGTTTTTCATTGGGCATGCTCATGCCGTTCTCGCTCTATTGGTTGTGATGCGTTATGCGCAGGCGGCAACTCCCTTAACGCGTGGGCGTTTGGTTTTGGTGCAGCAGGACCGTCCGGCCGACAGGCGCTGCTTGTGCGGACGCGCCTGTGCTGAATTGCGCATGCTCATCGCGCCTGGCCATTTTAAGGTGCTTGCGCGACACGCAAGCGGCCCACTCTTAGCGCGCCATGAACCAGTTTGTGTTTTGTCCACTCATGACTTTGGTGAAATGAAACGCATACGCTCATGCGTAAAACTGGGGTTCACATTGGGCTCCGCGCCACACCCAAATGCACATGCGCCCCAATTGGCACATTATTTGTAGTTATTTAACATCTCTTATAATACCAGCGCTATTAAAATCAGTGCGGTGTAACACATGAACAAAAATAATACGTGCAATGTGTACAGGTAACCATCGAGGTTTTACAGAGAACACAGGGAATATATAACATGGAATAAACAGGGATAACTATGTACAATCAACATTATACTATGAATTATGCGTTTTATTTATATATAACTATGCTACAATCAACATTATACTATGAATGTGCTTTTATTATATACCATATTTAAACTCAGAGTGGATATTGTACGTGAATTCATGGGTAGCATGGGCTCATTTGTCAGAAGTTAAAGTGGAAATATGCGTGGAACTAACCATTTTCTGGATTGGATAAAGGTGTTAAAGGTGTTTGGTGTGGGTTGGGAGGGCCTGTTTGGCTCGTCGTGAGTGTCTGTCGGTCACTTTTGGTCTGGGTAGTATGTTTGTGGAATAAGTGATGCTTTAATAACGCTTTGGCGGAATTGTAATAGGCTTTTGATGCCGCGGATTCATGGGGAAGTCTATTTCCAGTTCCTGGGTGCGAATAATGAAAAAGCTCTGTTTGAATGTAGCTTTAAGTACATGATGTCATCATCTTGGGAACTATTAAAGGGTGTTCATAGTTGTAGTCCTTCTGTTTCTATTTTCAGGGGTGTTGATGGCTTAGTTTTCTGATTGGTGTTGGTGGGTCAGATAGTTCATGGCTTTGAAGGTCAAGAACTAGTGACTTATATGAGAGTTCTGGGCTTGTCAGAGGTAGCCAGTGTAGTCTTTCATGATAGGCGTTATATGAGCAGACCTTGGTGATTCCAGATGAGGACTCTTGTCAGCCTGTACTTCATAGCCAAGCACGAAGTGGATTTAACTGTTGATTGAGAGAAGCCCATTGGAGGATGATGTTTGCAAAATCCTAGAATGTGGGATGGACTAGTGCCTGGAAGGTTGCATCGGAAATCATGTATAGTCCAGTAGTGGACAGGAGGATGGCCGTAGTGTTCTTGATCTTGTGATATATATTCTTTGTAACATTCTTCACATGCATTGTCATATCCAGGTGTGTTGAATCTAATGTTATGTCCGAGGTATCGGATCGTGGGTTTGGACGTCAGTTCTATTGTTGTTGATCAGCAACGACGGAGGGAGGTACGAACTTAAGGATTCCTTGTGACAATAGGACCATTCAGTTTTGCTATGATTTATTTCTCTAGGGTTTTGATGGCAGCAGACCATTTCAGCTACTGCTCCAAGAGCAGTTGATTATTGGAGTATACACCTCGGGTTTGGTCAGTTTTTGATACGGCATGGTATATGAGGATGGCTCATCAGCGGTATGCCAGGGCATTGTACGTTGAAAGGATCTGATCAATTTCACATATCGGCTGCATATACACATTGAACATTAAACGCCGATAGTGAAGGATCCTTGATGGTACCCCTTGAAGACTGTAGGAATGGTTCCTGAGGATTCCCTGGCCTATTTTAAACTTGTTGCCACCTATTTGGAAAAGGTAGGATCTACACCATTCTACGTTAGCATGTGCTTCGAATCCCCTTTTCTCTCAGGCGTTGCAGTAGTATATCGTTGGTTTCACAGAATCGAATGCGGCGGAAATGTTAAAAAAAGATGAGATAAAAATCCTTGTTTGATGTTGTTTAATCCTGTGATCAGATTGCGGTTGAATAGGTTGTGACGGATTTTGTGTCGACTCCATGTGCGTCATACACACGCACACGATGACAACGATCTGCACATGCGCGGCACGCACAGACAGTGCTGCGTCATGCCGTGGACCTCCGCTGCGCATAGCGCAATGCGTCACACTCGGCGCGGTACCGAAAAAACGGAAAATAACAGTACACTGGTATAAAAAGAGGGTGCTTCAGTCAGCAACATTGAGGCTGTGTTTTGGTAGGCGCGGCGTGTGTTTGTTTGGAGAATCTGGGAGCCAACTGTAGTGAGCCATATTGGGTGGGAGTTGTCTGTTGTCCTTTGAATGTTTTGGTGGTGGGTTTGCCCAGTGTTGCAGATGTTTGGGCAAGTGTTGTGTGTCTTGTGTGTCTGTGCTCCTGTGTCTGTGTTTGTCTGGTTGTTTGTGCTTGTGTAGTCACAGAGGGCTTTACATGGAGGACATAATAGTTGTTGCATGTGCCCAAAGACGTGGGCAGATGCTACGGTTGCTGGACAGGGAGATGATGTCCATGGGGCTGTGGCACAGGGCATGGGTGTAGACCCGCAGAAAACTCAGACCTGCTGCTGCGGCGGCTGGCCAGAGAGGTGCTGTGCGTGGAGACGGCCCAGACGGCGTACTGAGGTGCAGGCTCGGCAGCTGCGGCTCTATAGGCCCAGGGCCCAGCTCCAGGGCATGCGTGAGGACCAGGTCATCTCCCTGTACTGACTGAGCACAAGGGCTATTAGGGGGCTGTATGAGGATCTGAGACCTGACCTTGAGCCCACCGACTAGCCGTTCCCATGCCATACCAGGTGTAGTCAAGCTCCTTGCTGCCTTACATTTCTTTGCCTCTGGCTGTTTCCAGTCATCTGTGGCCACAGTGGGTGGCATGAGCCGACCCACCTTCTCACGCTGTCTCCACCAAGTACTGCGTGCTATGGTCAGCCGGGTGGGGACGTACATAGCCCTTCCCCACAGTAGGCAACATTGGGAGACCCTGGACCAGGCCTTTGAGGCGTTAGCCGGGATACCACACGTGATGGGAGCTATTGATTGCACACATGTTGCCCTGGTCCCGCCCAGAGACAGGGAGGTGGTGTTCCGCAACCGCAAACACTACCATTCCCTGAATGTTCAGGGTGTATGGGATGCTAATCTGCATATGCAGAATGTGGTCCCCAGGTTTCCAGGGTCCACCCATGACTCCTATATCCTGCATCGCTCAGCACTATTTAGGGAATTTGAGGATGGACATTACGGTGACTGTATATTGCTGGGTGAGTATCTCCATATATATCTTCGAAGATTAGTCATATATGTATGTGTTTACGTAACATTACCCATGTGTTGCAGATATTGGCCACTGTGCTATAGCTACATGGAACTCCCCATTCAGCAAACCGACAACTGTTGTGACTTTACATAATTACAGGACTGTAGACGTTGTTTACCAGGGGACATGATTAGCCATGTCACATCCGTTTCACAGCCATATGTGATTGGATATTCTGGTGTTGTTACGGAACATATGCAACTGTTCAGATGTGTGTGTCGGGTGTGTATTGGCACCTGTGTCTGTATACCTTCTGCACACAGGGATGGGGGGGCATTTTCACCCACCTGTGTATGCATGGGTTTAGATTGTATCTGTGTTAGGTCATGTCAGACGTGTGTTATTTACAATCCATGCTCCTAATGCTTGTCATGTGCGTGTGAGGGCCACACACTCAAGCATTCATGGGTCTGTCAGCTGTTGTTTTGCTGGACAGGGGGGGGTTGACAACATATGATGCATGTTGCTTGCCTTTGCTATTGGGTGTACATTTTTGCATAGCTGTGCAAATGCTTTTGTCCTCTGCCATCTACAGGGTGGGGCCGGGCTGGGGTTAGCATTACCTTTGCGCACTGCACATGTGCAGTGCTGAGGCGTCATTGTCCGTGATTCTCCTGATGTGACTCATCATTTGGGAGATTTGACTGCAAAGACGTGGGCCTATGTTTTTGGCCAGACGTAGGGGTATTGGTGGGACATACACAGGAACCGTTGTCATAATCAGTAGCTGTGATGTTTTACAATCATGTGGCCTACAATGTCATATTCTGTGGAGCACAACTTAACAAGGATGGAACGGTGAGGGTACAGTAGACATGGTGTCTACTGAGATGGTTTGTTGACAGCGGTCAACAGCATTTGACGTTATACTGCTATATGTGGCTATGGAGACCTTTGACGACATGGGGTGTCATGGTGATATTGTGTCATCCTGGCTGACATCACCAGTCCAAACATGTTGTGTGTGTGCACCTACATTGGCCCCGCAAACATTATTGTGTTCTTACTTTGCAAACATATATTGTTTGTATGTGTCATGTGTGTTTTATTGCGTACTCTACCATTGGTGGTGATGGTGTCGGTGATGAGAACATGAGCCACATACCATGGGACGTGTGCTCAACATAGGACTGTTTTGGGGGGACAGGTGGATTGTGTTGTTCTCTGACATGTCTCTACAGACCTGACAGGGCATTTGTGTGTTTCTATCAGAATAGTTGTTAGGTCTGGTGGATAATTGTGAGTGTAAAATATGTCTGTCCTGATGTGTTGTGGGTTATGTCTCTCGTCTATACATCTGTGAATTTATGGTGTCATGCGCTCAGTCATTCACATGCAACATTCTTCTCGTGCAGGTGATGCAGGGTAAATGGTTGTCGGCACCTGGCTACCTGATCACCTAGTTGCGTCAACCACGGACACGTGCATGCGGTAGGTACAATGGAGGCCCACGCTATCCAGCCGCTCAGTCATTGAACGCACCTTTTGGCGTTTTGAAAATTCGCTTCAAGGGTGGTCTGGATAGATGTGCCGGTTGGGCCTTAAAACAATCTTCGCCAATGACTGGTTGCAGAGATTATCGTAGCTTTGTTGCAAAAAAAAGTCTATGTTCTTCTGTGCAGGGCTACTGAACAACATTGCTGCTGCGGGAGGCATTGTATCCCTGCATAGCTTACATGAGGATGTGGAGGAGGACCTCCACCGTGCCCCCCCTGTACGTGCCTGTGGTGCCACCCAGGCAGGCACCCATCGGTCCAGAGGGGGGGGGGTGGGGGGCGTCCGATTGATTGCAGACAGATTCACTGGTAATGTATTGCCCATCTACCCCACATATATGTGCTGTTTGTATTGCTTGTGAGGTTTACAAAGGGTGATGTTTGGCCCATTTACCATTCCGATTCAACACTGCGCCAAGTTGTCCCTTTTCTCTTAAAACATCTCATCCTAACCAATGTCCGTCCGAGGTGTATGATGGACAATGTGGACAGAGCACAGTAGCAGCTGTTGGTTGTTGTGGGTCAGAGGGTGTTGGCTACACCTTTCAGAGCTTTTGGGGGTCACAGTACCATTTAGTGGTTTTTTTTTGTGCTAGCAACTGCTGTCCAGACACAGTTTATTTGGTGTTATTGTGTGTTGAGGAGCCCTGGGTCAAGGCAGCATGGTGTTCTGGTTTTGGTTTGATAGAGTTGTCCAGGTTTGTGGGTGAGCTTTCATGCGGGAACCTTTAGTTTTGTGTACCTGCAATCTGTGGGTGTTTTTGTGTGTGTGTGTTTTCTAGCTCCTGTCCAGCTTGCTATGTTTGTATGTTGGATATTTTCAATGCAATATGTCCGCCATATTACAGTCCACATGCACCCTGATCACGTTTCCTATGTGTGGTTTCTGACAAGGTTCCACGTGTATTGCTTCGCCAGCCGCAGCGCAGTGTGTGGTAAGGTATGCCTCATCAGGTGTCCACAGGCCTGGATATGGGGAATTATTTGGACATGTGCAGTGTGCGATCCAGGGGGCCCTAGTGATTTGCTACAGTCCCATTTTTGTGGGTGGAGTCCCATGCCTAGCAGTACTATTACATGTTACACACATACAGAGTTGCAGTGGGTTAGATGCTGAATGGGGATATTTCATTAGGCAAATGTGCCGCTAGAATGGTTTTTGCCCTTCCGATTTTATGGGTCTTCCATTTTAGTGGTGGCATATGTATTTTGATAGTATCTGATTAGTATCTCTACATCTGCCTCATGCTTGTGGACGTGCTGTGTGTATGGCAGGATGCACGGTACAGACACACAGATACCTTGCGGACACTATCACGGGATGTTTATAACTTCACAGACACACCCAGACGCTATGTGGGGGTTATTTTGGGGCATTTGAAATCAAACCTATCCATCCTTGGTTGAACTTTCTCACAGTTACACCATTGTTTATAACATGGCAACACTCAGGGTAAGTTGACAATGCGTACCATGGTGGTTTTATTGTGGAGAGCCATGGGGCGGCACTTGCCATGGTATTTCATCACATGATACACACACAACTGTCCATTATGCTTTGCTGTGTGTAGATGTACAATGCCTAATATTCATCTACACAGTCTATACAGGTGGTATTGAACGGCATATTTCCAGGTGACACAGGTACTTACACTGATGCTTCAAACAAAATTGGAGGGACTGCACACAGAGAGGGGTGTTGGTCTGAACAGGGGAGACACAGACATATAGTGTGAACCTTGGGATGCTTCACCCACATGGTGTGTTCCATCCACCTGTTTGTGGCACGTGTGTGGCACAGCAGGAGGGTTGGTAGTCATATTAATGGATGTGGGGTGCCTTGGTATTTGCATCAACCCATGAAGAAGATTAAAATATTACTGATGCCTCTCCCATGTACAAGATCTGTGGCAGTGTTAGGGTGCACAGTCCGTTGTTTGGTTCATGTTTTTTGGTGTATTATTATAACACGCTGGGGACCGTAAACGTTGCAGTGTGGCGTTCAAGCGCTGGAACCCTGCCAATGTTGTTTCTTGTTTCCACTACACAGGACATAACTTGAGGATGACAGTGCTGTCGGTTGTGTGTCATTAGCACCATGGCAGAACATCAGCAGAAATGCTGGGTCCCGGGTATGTAGAACTACGATAACTTGTATGTGTGTGATGTCAGGTGCACAACATCTACCTGGTATGTATCTTATGTGGCAGCTGGTGTTTGTTCCCGTATATGTCTGTTTGCCTGTCTTAATCCAGATTTGCCTGTTGTCATACATCTCCACGTGCCGGGTTGTGACCAGTATTTTTCCTGTAATGGGTTTTCTCGGTGATTTTCCACAGATCCCATGTGGGCCCCTTGATTGGCTAGCTTTTGCGGAAGCCACACCTGCTGCCTCCACCATTTTAGTTAAATAGGCCATCCTCAGGGTAGTCCTTGCATGTCACTACTCGCCACTCTGACCGTTTTTGTGCACACATTAGCACTTGGGCACCGCCGACAGGCCTCACGTATTTCACACTGTCACATTGTACTAAATAGCAATTTATTGTGCTGGTGGCTGCTTATATTGTTTGCGTATGTTGTGCTGCATTGTACATGCATGATACATTGTCATATTGCTTTGATGGTGCGGGCACCTGGGGGGCATTGGGGTTGGGGTTTGTTACCTCTACACTATTGCTGTTTCACCTATTCATCCATCACCACCCATTTTCTCGTGAGGTCATAGTTTTGTGTCCTGTGTTAAGGTGGGACTGGTGTTGAGCAACATTTTTTTTCTTCTCTGACAGAGTCATGATGTGAAGATCCCTGATGTGTGACCTTTACATGTTGGTTCGACTGGTTGACCTGATATCGTCTCCAGTTCGCTGTAACCTGGTGTACATATGCAGCAGTTGATGGGATTGATACGGGACACATCATGGACACATAGGTTAGATTCCACCGTTGTTTAATTGTTATTACATCTGGCTGTACCTTTTGTGGGGTATCATTTGATCTCATGGACATGTAATGTTGCATCTCTGTAACACAAAAAGGGATGCATATAGTGTGTAGCCTGTGAGATGCCTGTGTGACATGGTATTTAACATACCCATCTCCATGTGACACCCGTGGCTGCAGCAACATGTACTGTTCCTTTCACATCTGTTGTTTTATTTGATGTTCATATCCTGTCATGTTTGCATTTCCATCACTTCAATCTTTCATTAGTGCAGTGTGCATTGTGGCAATTTGTGGTGTTGGTGCAGGGTTACTAACATTGGCCACACCTATCCTTTCTTCTTTTCTTTCACAGGGCAGTTGACATTATGTACAGCATTTCCCCGTGGGCATCGCGTCTTCCTCATCCAACAGCTGTTGTGGGACAGTGCACCATGTTCTATGTTTAATGGGAAATATCCTATTGTATGTTTGACCTTCTGTGAGTGGAACACAGGCCTGGGCTGGACGTTATTGCTCTTGGCCTGCTTGTTTGACCATGCCAGACATGTACAGCACACAGTTTGTGCCATGCTGTAGCTGACAGTCCTGCCTGATTGCAGTGACACAGATGAACCTCCTCGGACTGTGGCCATATTTGGCATGTGACACTTTCCTATGCACGCGCCATGTTTGCCTGGGAATTTTGTAAGTGATATTTTGGATGTCAGGAAGCCTTTGCTTTTTGTACAGTTTGCGCATCATGACTGACATCATCTGTGTCCGTTTTGGACATTCCTCACAAGTTGTTTTACTGCAGAGCTTTGGCCCATGTGTGTGACATGGCACTCAGGATACCCTGATCTGTTTATTTCAACTGTAGCATACCGCCGTGATTGTTGCAGGGTGGAACAGTTTTCAGCATTGCAATTGTCCTATGTCTCGACTGCCACAACACCTGGACATGCTACATGTTTTGCCAATAACACACGTTCATGGCCCACCAACATCCTTGAGTGATGTGTGTAGGCGGCAATGTTGGTTTACAATCCTGTGTTCATCACAGTACCATGTTTGTGTCCGGCTGGTGGCTGTGCATC